>RJWJ010029205.1:0-20810 GCA_004363605.1 Indri indri
CTTCCTCTCTCACCACGTGATCTCTGCACATGCCGGTTCCCCTTCACCTTCCATCATGTGTGGAAGCAGCCTGAAGCCCTCACTAGAAGCAGATGCTGGCACAATGCTTCTTGCACAGCCTACGTAACCTTAAGCCAAAAAAATCTTCTTTTCTTTAAAAATTACCCAGCCTCAGGTATCTCTTTATAGTAGCACTATACTGACTAAGACAAAGATGTCGGTATGGATTATTTATTATTGTGTGTGTTAGTTCCAATTGCCACTGTAACCAATGACCACAAATTTGGTGGTTTAAACCAACACGAATTTATTTTCTTATACTTCTGGATGTCAAAGTCTGACATGGGTCTTATTGAGCTAAAATCAAGGTGTCAGCAGGGCTGTATTCCTTCTAGAGGCTCTAGGAAAAAATCTGTTGTTTGCCTTTTTCAGCTTCTATAGGCTGTCAACGTTCCTTAGATTGTGGTTTCATTCCATCTTTCAAAAGCAGCAATGGCCAGTTGAGTCCCTCTCACGTTGCAGCGCTCTGACGCTAACTCGCCTGCCTCCCTCTTCTACTTATAAGGATGCTTGTAGTTACACGAGGCTCATCCAGATAATCCAGGATTATCTCTCCATCTCAAGACCATTAACTTAATAACATCTGTAAAATGTCATTTATGATGTAACATAACATATTCACAGATTCCAGAGATTAGGATGTGCACATCTTTAGGGGGCCATTATTCTGTCTACCACATTCGGCATGATTCTGGGAACAAATCGCCATTCTCTTAGACAATCCCACAGAGACCCTCTCTCTTATCTTTCAAACGTGTGCTACGTGGTTATATTCTGGAGAGGAATTCCTTATAAATATCTTATTTCTCCTTTTCCATCTCAGTGCTGCAGCCCAAATGGGTGAGTGATGCTATAATATTTTGTATAAATTGAACAATGGGTTCAGACTACTACCTCCTGTGCATACAAACAGCCTGAAAATAAGCAGATGTTGACATCTCTGGACCAGCTAGAAATCCATTTCTGTTGCTGGTAGAAGATAATTAAAAGAAGAGAAAACACATTCCATTCCCATCACCAAAATAAGAACAACAGCACTGTATCTTGTAAGAAGATTGAATTCAGTAGGAGCCAAGCAAATTGCATCATTATTAGAAGGATCTATCTTAAGCCTGGGGGTAGGGGAAGAAGGACAGGATTATGGACTCCAAAACCCGCACTTAGCTATGGTAATTCTCTTCATTTTCTTAGAGTAAATCAGCCTACATAATTAAGCAAACCCAGAGGCCTAACACATTAACTTTCCATCGATATATTCTCTCTGTCTTAGCACCACCAATGTTTCTGGCATTATTTATGAAGGTGTTCTTGCTATATTTGCACAGCATGCAGCATTGTTCATAGCAGGCTACAGATTATTGTCAATGAATAATGCCCTAGAAGCTCCTAACCCTTTGTGCTTATGTCTAATAACTAAATCAGTAATAGCTGCTTCCCTGTGTTCTAAATAAGCTACCAGCAGCAAGATCCCATTTGGCATCAGTGACTACCACTGCAAAGCTATAGGTTCATATGGTTTCCTGTTATGCTGTAAACAGTGTTCATCCCTAAGATTTTTTTAAAGGTGATCAACCTTAAATGTGGACATCAGAATTTTCCGAAATCTCATTTTGCTTGAATTGTTAATCATCCAATGTATACATCAGGTCTTGTTTGAGAATTTGCCTGTGGGAAATGGTAAGAATAACTTCAGAGAAGTGAGAATTCCTGCACAGTCACTCTTCTCTGTAAATTATTAAGAATTGCATGGAGAGTCATCTTCTAACACGGGGAGAAGGAGAACTTTTCTCATGCCAACCACCATGCCTTGTCAGAGAGCTTTAGAAGAGGCCAGTGCATCTCAGACTTGCATTTCATAGCCCGGTTTCTCTGAAATTTCCCTTTTATCTCTCCCCATCAGCCTTGTAGAAATACTTTTCCAAAATTCGTAGGAAACCTAGTGCTGCTTTTGCTAAAACACCATGAGGTCATTGTCTATGCCTAGTCCCTAGTTTAAATGTCTCCAGTGAATAGCTTTCAAATTCATGCAAAAAGTAAGCATTCAGAAAGACGTATTCACCTCCTTTCCTATGAAATCACTGAAGGTACCACCCAATTTAAGATTCATGACTTTTGAGGACAATATAAACCGAGCGCCACAAACACTAGAGAGGAAGACCAAGCAAGACCCCTGGACAGAGCTTCCTGCTTGACGACAATGTTGATGAGGGACTTTGCCACTAAAAGGCACTGGTAGCCCCTTTTCTTCCTGGCCTTTCCTGGCCTTATCAGCTCACCAGGCTATATTTGTTTCCTGGGTCTGTCAAAACAAATTACCACAATTTGGGTGACTTACAAAAACAGAAAGTTATCCTCTCACAGTTCTGGAGGCCAGAAGTGCAAAATCAAGGTGTTGGAAGGGCCACGTGCCCTCTGAAAGCTCTAGGGGAGACTCCCTCCTGGCCTCTTCCATCTTCTGGGGGCTGCCAGCATCCCTCAGCTTGAGACAGATCACTCCAACCCCTGACTCCATCTGCGTGTGGTCTTCCCCCTTGTGTGCCTCTGTGTCCAAGTCTTCCTCTCCTTTGTCTTATAGAGACACAGTCAAATGATTTCATTGTTGAGATCCTTACATCATTACATCTGCAAAAACCCTATTTCAAATAGGGTTGCATCCTGAGGTTCCAGGTGCACATATATTTTTGGAGGTGGGCTGCCGTATGACGTCACTACTCAGTTCTCTTCACACAGTCTGGCTTCTCTGCTTGGGCTAGGCTGCTGGGAGATGAATTTGTATTCCCATGGCCCCCAAACGTCCCTTCTCCAGTAGCCGTCTGCTCCCCTGGTCCTCGCAGGAGATGTGGGGAGCCTGGATTAATGCAGAACTGAGCACAGTACCCTGCACGGTGTCTTTCCCAGCCTGCCACGCCTGCTCCCCACCAGCCGGGCTTTCCCCCTGGCAGCACAACTCCAGCCACGCTGGCTCTACTCTGTCTCTCGCCTCTTCTGCAGAGATGGGCCTCTGGCTCTGAGGCTCCTTCCTTCTCCCTAGAAGACTCTGCAACCCTCCACTCAGCATTCAAAGAACCTGGAAGACCTCAATTTTTATTTAAAGTCTGCTTCTTTTTCTGACTGTAAGGTTAATGCAACTTCATTACAAGGTGATTTTTCTTAAAATACATCAGAATATTAAGAAGATAAAAATTGCCATTAGTCCCACGTCATGAGGTAACCACTGGTACTATTTAGATAAGTCCCCAATCATCTTCCCCTGTGAAATATGTCATCCATTTTTTTAAAACCAGTTAGGGTGGGAGTGCACATTTCGTTTTCCCACTCCCTTGGATCTCAAGTTCACAGAACTGAATTAACTCAAATAGAAGCAACACAATGAAAATAACACTCAAGAATTAGAATCTCTTTCTAACTTGCTATTTTCGCATTATCTGTCCTAATCATTTCCTCATGTCACTAGATAATCTCTAAAACACAATTTTAATGGCTGCTGGTTATTTCATGTTATGCATGCATTGCAATGAATTCAAACAATCCTACATTATGGGCATATAGATCAAGTCCAATTTTCAATAAAATAATAATAAAACAATGTATAACTCTGCTACCAAATCTTCTTGAAGAGCTCTGCTAGTTAAAAATACATTTTTAATCAAAGGTAAAGATATCTTAAAAGTATTTGATATAAATAATAAACCTCTAAAAAGCTTATAGCAATTTATACTTTTACCATCTATTTTATTATTCTCTTCAAACACAGAGTTTTAACTATATCAACCTTGACTAATTTGAAAGACAGACAATGCTATTTTATTGCATTTTAATTTGTACTTCTTTGATTTCTTGTGAAGTTAGAGATTCTTATATATTCATAAAGTATTATATTTCTTCTTTTGTAATTGCTTCTTCAAATTCCTTTTTTTTAGTAGGATATCTATCATTCTCAATAATTCATTTGTTCATTCAACAAATTTCTATTGAGTGTTTACAATAGAAGGTAAGCTACACTGAGGAAAAAGAATATTGGGAGATGGTTTCTCAGTTTCCACCTTCATGGAAAATTATATTGCTTTTTCATTAATTTACAAAATCTCTTTACGTGTTAAGACTATCAACCTTATCTCATGTGTCATGAACATTTTTACTAATTTGTCATTTTTTTTTTATTTTGTGGGCGGTAGTTACTTTTTTATAGAAATTGAGGGGGGAAATCACCTGTATTTGGGGGAAAGGAAGGAAGGGCTTTATACTTAAAGCAAACTTCCTCAGCAAAAATATTCAGCTATTCTTATTCTTTTCATTTGCTTGTGTTTCTACTTTTCAAGTACATTTTCCATTTGGATTTTATTTTTATATATAAGCTGAAGTTTTAGAACTTTATCATTTTCCAGGTGGTAATTAATTGTCCCAGTCCATGTATTAATCAACTGTCATTTTTTCATTGTGTTGCACCTCATATTTATCATACACTAGCCTTTAATAAACATGAGGGTCTAAGCTTTCTACTCCATTCCATCGTTCTGTCTATTTTTGGGCCAATGTCATAGTTTTCATTATTAAAGCTTTTAAAAATGTTTCAATATATGACAATGCAAATCTTAGCATTTAAAAAAATATCTTGTCTATTTTCACTATGTTCTTTTTCCTGATCAGGATCACTTTATTAAGACCAAACAAACCAAAACATTCCCACCGGCACTTTGATTGGGATTGCCGTAAATTCCCTTTAGACTGTAAATCTGTTATATGAGATTTCACTTGCCTCTGTTCCCAGTTGAAAAGCAATTCATCCTAATTATCTTTCACACCACAGTCCCTTAACATGCCTGATCCTACGTGCCCACCACTTTACAGGACCACACAAAGCAGACCTGTCAATTCAGGTCTGAAACTCTGCATCATAAACCAGGAGAGATGGAGGCCAAAAAGGAAGTTGCTTAGAAGTTAATAAAAGAAAAAAGAAAAAAGAAGACTGACATCCAAATTTGTGTTCTAAATTAACAATGTACATTTATAAATCAAGGTAATTAAGACCAACTTAAATTCTTTCTTTTTCATTGGTTAAAATGGCATAAGCATTTTTATATATTTTACTGCAAATGCAAAGTATTTCAGATATTTTATGATTATTAAAAGATTTTTTGGCTAGGTTGGTCCAACACAGCCCATGCTATAATGCAATATAAATAAAGATATACGTTTTTTCTTCTAGAGAATAGAAAAAATAGAAGTTTCCTAACATTCTTATTTAAACTTAACTATAGGCAACACATGGGTTCAGATGGACGTCTCCTGTGGTTTTTCACTAAGACAACTCTGCAAGCATTTGTTCTTTCTAAAGCCTCTGGCCTTCAACATTTGCCACTTACATCAGTCATCTTCTTTGTGTTACCAAAGAACTGGTTTAAGTACAGGATCATGAGCAAGCATATGTATAATTACTTTGGAAAAATAAACTAAACAATAAACTGGTCCAAATTTTCCAGAGCGTATCAGTAGATAGGGACCACCTTTATTTTCTATGAACCATGATGAAACTGAATATTAGATCGCTGCATTTATCTAGCTATAAGCCACAACAGCTTGCTTAAAACTTTTTTCAGCCCATTCCACATAACACAACTCACAAAAAGCCATGGCATTCATTAGGGATTCATCTTTTTCTCTCTTGGCATGTAAAAGTAGGTCAAATTTCTTACTCAAAAGTCCAAAGGAACTTTACGTACCCATGTTAGTTTTGGTTTGTCTTCAGGAACTGGGTTGAAAAAAATCAGGTACCACTTAGGTAAAGAATTCAAACTAATTCCAGTGGAAAACAAAGAGCCACACAGTCCTGCTGCGCAGTGCAGGACACAGGACCTGAGAACGAGGTGAGAGTCAGGAATTCTGCCCATCCGTGTAAATAGGCAAACACTCAACGAGGTTGTGTATGTTGTCATATGTGTTGATATCAACCTTACCCCCCTTTTAAATGGTTCGTTTTTCAATCCCAGCAACTCTGTCTCTTTGTTGATCAGCATGAGGCTGGCATTTGAATGGCACTCTGCAAGACTGAAGGACTACCTCAGGGTCTCTATATATTTCCCTGGAAGCACGTAGAGTAGCACCAGGAAGCTAGCCCCATGTAGGGAGAATCATCACCAGGGATTCTCCTGAGGGTCTCAGGACTTGTACATGCCCCTCCCATGGTTCCAAGAGGTCCTTTGCAAAGGCCATTGCTGAAAAGATGTGTGTAAGAACCAAAGTTCCCCTGAGAATACTTCACCCACAGAATCACAAGGGGCCAAGGCCGGAAAAACTGCCTCAACTCCACAGCATCATGCCAGGGCCAGGCAGTCAGCAATGGCCACTGGGCCTTTAATTCCAAGTGGGTGCTTGTCAAAACTCTCTTTTTTGAAGCCTTCAAAATGTCTTATTTTTTTCCCAATTTCAAGTGGCAATTGCTCTATAACTGGATATAATTTCATTTATATGAAAATGGAATTATATTTTCATTTATGTTTCAATTGAAGCTGAAAAAATTCACTATGTCTGGCTTATGAAAAACTAAAAGATTGAGTAGGATGAGTCTTCTTTAGACCAAAGATAGAATTCTAGATTATATTTATACTTTTCAATTTTACAGCATGATTATATTGAAACAGACTTGTGACATTATCTAAAATATCTAGAGTTTTCTTGCTCAGCAAATTTTTAGCCCACTTTCCTCATTAAAAGCTCACAAACTAATTGTCTCACATTTTTTTTCTGATCCCACATTGATATCATAATTGTCACACATTTTCTTGGTGATTTCAGGAGATAAGTGCTCCTTTTAGGACAGCCTTATTGAATGTAAATTTTACCTGTACTTCATGGAGGCATCTGTCTTTTATATTGCTTTATTTATATAAAAGATAATTTTAAGTTCTTACTTTTCCTGGGATCTTTTTCATAGAACATTCTCATTTCTCTGGTGTGACATTACAGTAGAAGTCAATAAAACTTGAATGATGTAGAGACTCCCATGGTTCTAGGTACAGGATCATGTAATTAAAACATGTATAGTGTTGCTTGATTAAACAAATAAATGTTCGGGAATACGCAATTAAGTTAAGCCCTTTTATGCAATGAATCGATTCAAAATTGGTGACTAGAGTTCAACTTTACATATAAACAATGTAAGGTTAGTTTTTAAAATAAGTAAAAACATATCCAGAAATTTATATAGGTCTCATAGACAAAAATAACTAATATTTACACGGGTTTATGATGGTCCAAACACTTTATGTGTATTTGTCCATTAATCTTTACAACAACTTCAAGTTAGAAACTATTATCCCCATTTCATAGATGAAGAAGTTGAGGTTCAGGAAGGTTGGGTAATGTGCCCGAAGTTACATAACTGACAAGAGTCAGGTTTCAAATTCACATCAGCTGACTCCAAACTTGTGTTCTTAACCAATGTGCAGTACCGCCCCTAAAGCTCATTCTAGGCAGTTTCCCTTCCAAGCATTAGCCAAGAGCCTGCCCTTGTTACACTTCTACCGTCAGATGAGTTATGACTAATTCACAGAGCCGTGCAAGATGGAAGCCACAGAAGGTCTTGCAGTAACACCCCAAGTTTCTTCATGTCTGTAGAATAATTAACAAACAAGAAGTTCTGATTTAGGATTGCCAGATTTAGTAAATAAAAATACAGGATGCTTAGGTAAAAGTATGCCCCATGCAATATTTTAGACATACTTAGACTAAGAAATTATTTGTTGTTTACCTGAAATTCAAATTTAGCTAAGTGTCTTCTATTTTATCTGGCAACATTATGCTGCATCTATTGCATTCTCATATGTTGCCCACTGAACAGGAAGAGAATACTCACATGCAAATTTGAAAGCCTATTTTCAGCCAAATGCCAGGGTGACCCAAAGAATTATTCAGACTCCAGAATCACCGTAGGCTTGTGATGAAGTCACATCCCTTTATCTCCACTCCTCCCCCAGCCAACCAGCTCCCATGTGCTAGCAGGTCCTCAGGCCTAGGGCACTAGGCAGTATGACATAATGGACTTAGTTACAGGAAAGTCCCTTTCCCAAAAGGTTGACTCCATCTCTTTATATTTCAACTGAAGCCTTAACTCACAGAGGGTAGGCTATTTGGATGGCAAAGGATCAGCAAAAATTGTCACCAACTCCCAGTGGTCACACTTCCTCCCACCACACTCCTGGTCCCTAATCTAAAGTTTAATGAAATATTCAGTTTCATGTTGAAAAGAATGTACTTCTCATTTTATTGCTTTCTGGGTGTTCAGTCTCAGTCAGAAACTGTAAAGACCAGATGGACATGGTCTTTGAACAGCTGAGGAAAGAATTTGGTCCTGGATGCTTTGTATCTGACAACCTTGAAGCTTACGCTGGGGATCAGGCCAAAATGCATGATTGCATGTGAAATTACTGGGTGAGCTTCCCATTACTGAGTTCACCAGTGGCCTTGAAAAATATTGTCCTTTGAAGTATGCCAAATCAAAATCATGCAAAGTGCTATTTAACTGATGCATTGAGTTTAAAAGCATACAACTCTATCATATTAGGCCTGTGTTGGTCACACCAGCAAGTGCTCAATAAATAACTTGTTGACTGAATACTGAGGGGATATCGGAAAAAGTACTGGATAATTCTCTTTGCTATATGACCAGATGTCCTCTGCAAGGGTGAACCCAGCAGAACACAGCAGGGCAACAAAAGCAATTGAAGGAGCTGCTGAAAATTCTTCAGTGAGGGCAAAAAGGAAGAGAAACACATTATCTGCATTCTATCCTGGATGTACAAGCATTGGAAATGGGGTTGTCACAGCAGTGAGAACAGAGAAAACTGCCCAACACTGGGAGTCTAGAGGCTTGAATTTTGGTCTTCTGCCAATAACCATGCATGAGGCCTTGGGAAAGTTAATTTACATTCTCTCTGGAAGTTTGGCTAAAATTTTTCTAAGGTCACTTCGATTTTTAATTTTCTAATTTTTCTTCTGACTCAGGTTTATATACATTTGAGCATCAAGAAATTTTAGCCTTCTGCCTCCTCTGAAATATTGATTTGCTGCTTTTATTCCTCAACTTTTCTAAGCAGATTACATACTTGAAAAATGTGATACCGATTTTTCATGAATATCCCTAGCTCTAAAGGAGTTCAGCTAATTAGGTTAATCAGCATAGTCCTGGAGCTCTCATTCAATCAGTCTTTATTCTATTCATTCATTCTTTTACTTGGTGAATATTTAAACTTTAGCCAATAAGTACTTAAAATTTATTAAGAACCTACTACATGTTATGTACTGAACCAGGCATTGGTGAGGAGGTCCCTACCCTCAAAAGTCATATAGTCTAGTTAGAGAAACAGGACTGTAAACAGAGAATTTCAGCCAATCATGGTAAGTGCTGTAACACAGGAAACGACCAAGAGCCGTGACAGTCCAGAAGGAAGACGGCCATCTCCCAACTGAACCAATCAGAGAAGACTTGACATATGGGCTTGCCAGACAGAAGAGTAAGAAGAAGCATTCCCAGCAGAAAACAAGAGATTGTTCTGCAATAATAAGTACAACTGACATGGGCTTGAGGATAAAGCAAGGCTGAAGAGGATGAGTTTGATAGCTAAAAAGTCCCAGAAAGGAGCAAGAAATGAGGAATAGAAGTAGAAAAAAATCATTGAAATGTATAAAATAAGTATGTACGTTTCTGGGAGAAAGGTTGAGGGAGGTTAAGAACATGAGCTCTTGTCCTGCAGGAAATCTTAGTGAACAACATAGAACACCATGATCTTCCATGCGCCACCCTCCGGAGCAAGGCATTTTGTTGTAGCATCGATCAATGATGATGTATTGCGTCTCTCATTTCCCGTAGCACCAGCTCATCTACCTCTCCTTGACCCCAAACTAAAGTGGCCCCCAGTGCCCCAGCAGGTACTGCTCATTGCATAACCCTGGTGATTACAACTTGTAAGCACCTTGTCTATCCATCTGTTTATTGGCTTTGGACTTGGAAAAAAATATGGTTCCTTCCTCAGACGATATCATTTGAGCTTTTGTTTCCAACCTTGAGTAAAGAGTTAATTCCTTATGTGCTACAAACCTGTCAGGCCCTAGGCGCAGGATATGGCATATCAAAGCCAAAATACCCATATCAACATCTTAGAGCAGGAACCGTATGTTCTCCATATGTTAAACTAACCTTCACTACCCCCTCTCCTATTTCAAATGGCCTTGTGACCCTTTGTAAATAATGGTAGAATTTATTTAATATTTGTCTACATTTTGTACTTTAAAAAGCCCTGAATTTGACTCCCAAATCCTTAACAAACCTGTTTCTTTCTCTACTAGAATGAGTTAAGGTGGTAAATAGAAACAGATGGAAAAAAGAGATATAATTAGAAATGAGCAGGAATCGTGGCTTTCCTATTTGTATTACATGGTTCCTTTCATTGAGGATAATGCATGAGCTTCAGTATAATGTGTAATGTGGTCATCAATTTTAATTTTGCCATCCTTTCATTTGACTATTGCTGCCATTCCCATCCTGATCTTCAAAGGGCACGGCCAGGATGATTATCACAACCACCAGATCACTGTCCTGTAATGTCACTGAATCTGATCAACCTATTTTCCTTGCAACTTGGGATCACAGGTAGAGAGCTATTGCACTCAATCTCATAATCACCTTTCTCCAAAAGCACAGATTTTAGAAGGATGGTAATCACAACTGCATTTTCTGTTATGTAACTCATTTTAGACAAATATTCTATTCTAGTCCACGTTTAAATGATCATAGCACATGGGATTGCATGACCTTGCCTCTGCTTAGTTTTCTATCTTCAGTTGAGGACATAAGAAAAGGAAACATGCGCAAACTTGGCCATTTCACTTAATGATCTCACTGATGCTTAAATGTTTCATCTTTAAACAACTGTCCATATGCATATGAAAGCCAGAAATTCTCTTCGTCCTTTAATGTTACACTTTGCACGTTTTTACTGCACATAAGCCAAGTTAATGCAGGAATCAGTAGTTAGTGTTAAACTTCATGAATAAATGTGATTCTGGTCAATTTTTCAGTTCAGGGAAGAAGCTTTTAACACAAATCTGTATGGGCTGATTTGCTAAACTCCCAAGTTTAGACAGTGGAAGTTTAGAGTTTCAGAGTCCGGTTGATATTCCTCAAAAAATAAAAACAATCAAGGCATTTTTTAAATTAGGCTAGTAGTTATTTCCTTTTCTCTAAGATTTGAAGAAATTCACTTAGTGTCTGAATACAACTTTATTAATCCGATAAATGTCTTTCCCATAGGACGACAAAACTTACAAGTGACTGTACCAGTTATTCCAGTGAAATTATAAAGGAAAACTTTATGCAAACTGAGTTCTTGGTTTCCCACAATAAATTCAAAGCTAAACAGACTAAATTGCTATTTTGGCATCCTTGCTGGCTAAATCTCACTTTACTCATTACTTACAGGCCATGGTGTTTCTCACCCAATTCCATTACTCATGTAATTCTTAAAGACTGTCATATACATAAACACACATATTGCATCATCTGTACTGTCTGAGATGAATTTATTAGCATTTAATCACAGTAGGAAATCCTCGCCTACATTCATACTCTTGTGAATATAATTGACAACATATGCCACATAGTTCAGTTCTTTTTAAACACACATGGACACACACACACACACACAACACCATGAGTTTATAAATAACAATAGTTATTACAAATAATGTCATTCTGCATGGCAGCCAATTACTTTCCGAATAAGCAGTGTCCATTAATCTCACAGAGTACTGTGTTTACAAGTCAATGAAGACTAACATAATCGCAATACTTAGAACAATAAGTTCATGGCTCGAGTCCCCAACTGAAATGTAAGTCCCACAAGTAAGGAATGGCTAGTCCTGCTCACCACTGCACCTTCAATGCCTGGAACAGTGCCTGGATTAAAAAACAGTTTCTAGAAGATAGTTTAAAAAACAATCTAAAAATATAAATGGGAAATTATTTTCCTCCTTTTTATATTAACAGTAAAACAATACACAGAAAGATATATTTTGGATCAAGAGAAAACATAAATTGGCCTACATAGTACCTAGATGGACAGGATTTAAATATTTCCCCTTTATGAGAGAATCTGTCATTACCTAAATGTTGAAAAATCCCAGTGAGTTACAGTTACTGAGAAACCTTGCATGCAGCAAGTTATAGCAACCGAGGAGACCATTGTATACAAGTTGGCACAAGGACAGAAGGGAGTCCAGGAAAGGACTTAAAACTCCAACTACCTGTGGACTGTGTCTGAGGGCAATGTGCTTACATGCTTAGAGCTAATGATCACAGACATCCCTCTTATTGGAAATATTTGGTCTAACACACCCAGCTTGTGGAGAAAAGCATGCAATATGCCTGGTCCATGGGAATATTTTATCCTCCACAAAGTGTTAACACTTGGCCAGCTATGCATTGGATCCATCGTCATGGTGACATCCCTATTTTCTCTATTATGCTGAAAACGTCTGAGTTCTACGGCCTTCCCTACTGGGTGTGATCAATATTTAGACAGGATGATGGAAACATGGGACTTGTTCTAACATGATGACTTCCTATCCAAGTAATTCATAATAAAATTCATAAAACAAGGAACTGGATGTTCCTGTTTATCCTGCTTACACTTAGCCTGGCCCAAGTCAAACGTATGGGTGAGGCTGACTCCAGAGGTCCAGGCTTACTCTCTAATCCACAGCCCCGACATTTTATTGGACCTACTCCAAGAGTCTTGCTAAGGGTTTCATTTTCTAATAAGAAGTAGTTCTGAATGGATATGGCCCACCTTTCTAATTTTTAGTAAATCAGAAAATGTCTGTGTACTCAAAAAATTAAGATCCATCATTGCTAAGATCTACACTACATCTTGGAACATACAGATAAGTGGATGGGAAAGAAAGAAAAATAATAATAAGAAGAAAAACTAAATAAAATGGCAACAAAAGGCCAGAGATTTCACACCTCGAGGTTTTTCCATCCTCTCAACTATTCTTACCTGCTAACTCTGCCATTGATTCATGGATGTTGTGCTGCTGTCTGCCTGGTTATTTGCACAGTGCTGGTCATACTGCCAGCTTCAGTGTCACCTTCCCTTCCAAGTACAGCCAGAAAGGTTTCACTGGAAAAGCTGACTTACTGTATGTGAAAGGCACAAAGGGAAGTACAAACAGGGACATCTAGCCTAGAGGAGGGAAGGCTAAAGACAAGGCGTGTAATGGTATAGACAGGTGCAAACGCCTGTCAGGCCTGCTGAACTTCATGTTCAGTTAAGACTGAACCAAACAGAAACCTGAGGATTTACTGATGGAAGGGACTTTAAGGGGTGGGGAACCTGCAGCCTCAGGGCCACATATGGCCTTCTGGATCCTTGAGTGCAGCCTTTTGACTGAATCCAAATTTTATAGAACAAATCCTTTTAATAAAGGATTTGGGGATCTGTGGGGTGCGGGGGTACATGTAGCCTTGAGGTCACATGTTCCCCATACTGAAATGGCTCTCTTGGAAATACGGCCTGGTGTTTGCCCGTGATCTGTTTTTGTTTTGTTTTGTTTTGTTTTGTTTTGTTTTGTTTTTTAAGCCAGAGTCTTGCTGTGTCATCCAGGCTGGAGTGTAGTGGTGCCCTCATAGCTCACTGTAATCTTGAACTTCTAAATACTGGAATGCCCTAATTCTTAGTTCTTTGCTAATCTCTTTCAGTCCTGTGGCTTTAAATACCCACCATATGCTGTCAACATATAGTTGACACCATTGACCACAAAGCAATAGAGCACTAGAAGAATGACAGTGATTAGAAAAGGAGCAAAAAGGAGTTTAATAAGTACACATGCTAATTTCACTACTCTCAAGAGCATTATTTAGTTTCAACAAATAAAACATGCGTAGCAATATGCTTTATTGATTTGGTATGCCTGCTCCATCTGAAGCACAGTTGTAGAGGCCACTGAAACAAACATATTGGCAACGGCTTTAAAACTCCTAGAACAGGTAGGAGAGCAGGAAGCAGAGACGGCATCGTTGGGTCAGGCTCTAAATTACAGATTCATTTTGTTGATGCAGCTGTTGTTGTTTTATGTTAGAATTCTGTTAGAATTGCTGGGAAGGGGGATACTGGATGTGGGAGGGTAGGGGGCCCTCACAGGCTAATATCGATTCATCACTAACACCTGAGCAATATAACACATTGGAAATTAAGTCTGTGTTTCAAACCCTCTACACTGTGAAACTAAGTGTTCCCAGCTTGTTCTATTTTTGCCGTTGGACCATTTCATTTTTAAGACACACTTGGGGAAGATGACAGCATTAATTTAGCTAACAATATTCATTTTGTTTTCATTAGCTGTTTTTGTAGTTTCATATTTTGATGTTTGATCTGATAAATGCATAATACCCAGAGGGTGCCTCTGTTTGTATTAATAACAGCACCTCATTTGCACCTCATCAATGATAGAACGGCTCAACTTCACTGTCGAAGGAGTATGCATCAGAAATGTTCATGAGAGGAGGGATATTTATAATGCAGATGGAAACTACAGGGAGAGTGGGGTGCAGTGAGTAGGGAGGACACATACTCTGAAGTGCAAGGCCCTGCACAGGATTAGCAGGAGTGGGGTCTCTAAATAGCTGAGTGACTTGGGCAAGTGACTGTGGCCATCTAAACCTCAGTATTTTAATCTAGAAAATGGATAGGAGTCAATCTTACCATTAAAAAAGTTCTGATTCTATAATTATAAACTTATATGCATTGAGTTTATAATTTTATAAGCCAGTTAATTGAGCAATGATGATTCTTGTGATCCCAGAAAATTTTAGAAGGAAGAACTATATGGTACAAGTAATTTGGGGAGTCATTAAGTAATAATAATGATAACTACCATTTATTGATTATATAATAGGAATTATGCTTTTTAATGCATATTATATTATTTAATTACCACCACCATGCAGTTATAGGGGAATTTCATCCCTACTTTAAACATTAAAACTACTATCCTCAAAGGGTTTCCTGTAACCTGTCCTAAAGCCACATAACTAGTAAATGGCAGAACCAAAATTCAAATCCAGGACTTGAAACCTAAGTAGACTCTTAGAGTTCCAAACCTAAGTATTTAACTACATCACCTCTAAGTTAAATTCCAAAATAGCCATGTTTATAAAGTTTCATCTTTCAAGTGTATGTTGTAATCACATGTATTAATCTCTATGCCACAGAAATGACACACCATTTTGTTGTCAGCATGAAAGTCCATAATATATTCACTCTGCTACACCACTCTACACAACTGATATAGCAGGTTAAAAAAACATGGAGCCGTACAGATAAAGGCTTTGGGAAATGTTCTAAGGAAGAAATAATAAATATTTGAATTGATTTCATCCACTGTTTATGAATGTTGGTTCAGAAAGCCTGTATCCAGAAAAAAAGTATTTAGACTTCTGTTATTATCCTTAGCATATTAGATGAAATCATCTTTAAATTTCCAGCATATAACACAATGTTTTATACAGAATAAACAATAATTAGTAAATATTGGCTACACCTAATTTAATTGATAAGCATTTTCCCAAATGTAATTTATCCTGAAAATTTACCTTAGTATCTCTTCCTTTGTGGGTCTCTAAAAAAAAAAAAAAAAAAGTTAAAAAGCAAATGTGTAGTTCTGTTTAAGTTGGAAGGGAAAAGCCAAGGCAAAAAAGAAAATCAATATTTAAAATATGGTTAAGCATCCACATAAAGAAGGAAATACAGGTGTCTCAAAAGTTGCCATACATAGGGAAAATGGGAAATATAGCTAAATGTACCTTTATTTACAAAATATTCATTACAAAACTTTACAAAATTGTTCCTTTGTGTGGAGACTTTTGGGATATCCTCTAGTGCTATCAGCATAAAACAACTAGATCCTACCAGTAAGACAGATAGGCTGAAAAATATCTTTAAAAAGTATATGTTATTTATCTGATGTAATTTACAGGAAAAAATTCTAATAGTGTTTTCTAACAATGACTAATATTCACTTCAAGTGCTTTATCCAACTATACTAAAAGGGAACTTGAGAAGCTAATATTTTAGGCATTGCTAAAATCCGGATGACTGATCCCAGCACCAGCTGAAGGAACATGGCATTAGAACATAGCAACCAAGCAATTTGATCTTAAATTTGGGCATGAAAACTTGAAGATATGCAAAGATACCAGAACTAAGAGTTTTGTGGCTGAAGTTGAATCTCTTTCCTTGGTCATCCTCAGGGACAGGTAGATGATCTTGGTCTCATTATTCTTTATTTATCAGAAGTCTAGAGTGAATAATATCCCAATGTAGTTATTTGTATGGAAAACAAATCTACAGTTACCCCAGGATAGATTTCCCATCTATGTAGAGAATGTCACGTCAGTGGCCATGAGTCATATGAAATCAATGACCATCACTCCTTAACTGGGCTCCTAAAATTATGTGCAAAAATAGCTACTTTACTTAAATCTCCATTGAGTCCTTCTGCTGCCTTTGGATGCTGATCGAGAGGGTTGTTTAGCATTTAAAATCGTCACTGCCTTTTTTCTAGACTTTCTCTTATTGTTTTGGATGGGAGAATAAAGAAATCTAAGTCATATTGCCAGGGACTCACATTTACATAAACATTCCTATTTCCTATACAATTTAAATGTTCTTTTTGTGATTTAAAAAAAAGGAGAATGGCAATAACACTCAATAACAATTTTTGCATACAATTATTTTAATTTTAAGTGGTAGTGAAAACATTAGTTAAAGTAACTATAGTCCTTCTACTTTCACTAAACAGCTCCTTTAGCTGTGTCACTAAACAGACGGAGTACCTTGATGGTATCTGAGCTGGTGAAAATCAATGAACAAAACTCACTGTGTGGTTTTTCTCCAGTTTCTCTACCCTCTGATACCTTTCTCTGTGCCCCAGGAGACTGGCCCCTTTCACTGCACTAGCCAGACTCCCTTCCAGCTATTCGCTGTGGGTCCAGCCAACAGGAGGCTCTGGCAAAAGATTGGTAAAATGGAGGAGTGAGAGGTTGAGGAGATTTTCCTTTCTCCCTTCCTGCTTTGGGGCGGTGCCGTTCTATAGCTACTGCTCCTGCCTGGCAGCCCTTTCCACTGTTCAAGCTTTCTGACTCCAGAAACACCATTTTCCCTCCCATTCCCCTGTAGGATAGAGGGTGGTGTCAGCTTCCTGCTATTGCTCCTCTCTGAGTGCCTAATATCCTTTCTGTTCACCCAGTAAGTAGTCTCTTCCTTAAACCCTCTTCATGGGAGTGAATTCTGTTTCCTACTGGGTCCGCACTGATACAGTTGTGAACTTGAAAATAGAGCAACATAAACTTTCCATTCCAATCCCTTAACTCTGTTGTAATGTCTGTGAAACAGAGCCTTTCTTCTCTTGGTGTAACTGAGGCTAGAATGAAACAGTGCAACAATTATGTCAGGTTTCTGATGTTGGTCACATTTAACCCTGGTAATCAGGAAGCATCATGATGCTCATGAACTCCGTACACTAAAAACCTGCTTTCCTTGGGCCCTCCTCTGGAGCCATCCTTCTTGCCAAGAGGAATGGGACATCACACTTCCTCTTGCTGCAGGGAGAGCAGAGAGAAGCCAGAGTGGTATCAGAGAGCAGTGCCTCTGGCACCATATTGGCTTTTGAGATAAAAGGAAAAATCGGTAACGCAGAACCCATCTTGATTTAAATTTGTGATATTTTGTTGAGAATTTTTGCATTAATTTTAATTTAAATATATTGTGTTAAAAATTGATTTATCTTGATAACTGAGTTTTGGCCACCTCCTTACATTTTGCACCCAAGGTGAGTATCTTACTCTCCTCTCCCTAGTCCAGGCCCTGTTTGAGGGATTCGGAGTATTGAAGTTCTCTCAAATTGACAGAGAGCCATGGCTAGGTTATAGTGTGTGAATAAAGATGCAAGCTTGAAATTTAGACGGACCTAATGTTAATCCCACCACTTACTATTTAATATCTGGCCAGGTTCTTAAGGTTTCTAAGCCTGTTTCCTCTTTGCAAGCTGGAGATAATAATATAGGTCAACAAACCCTAATCTGTACTGCAATGTCCAAAATGTTCTTAGAACCAAAAGATTTTTCATACAGTTGGCACAAACATATTTGGTAGCAAATCCTGACAGAACTGAGGCAAGGCAGCTCATAGTCTTTATTTATTTCAGTTACAAAGTGATCACTTGTGGGTTGCTGCCTCAGATCTCACTGGAGGTGGTACAAATTAAAAATGTGGTATATGTACCATAGAACTTGTCCAAAATCTGAAAGTTCTGAATTCAAAAATGCATATGACCCTACAGTTTTGGATGATGATTGTGAACCTATAGTAGCTCTTTGAGAGGATTCAGCAAGATGATGCACGGGAGTGCATTACAGGGCCAGGGCACCTGGCAAACACTAACACTCAACGGGAACTAGGCTTTCCCAGGGCCCTGGAAAGGTGAAAGCAGAGATTCCATTCTGGGGCACCCAGGGCCTGACACTGCTCACTCCCTGGCTGAAGATGAGATCTTGTAGGCATTGATTTGGGTTAGAGAGTCAAATAGGTTGTTGTATAATTGCTTTCAGAAAACAATGGAAACCTTGAATATTAAAGGTCAGTGGCTTGGCAAGAACAGTCCTTTGCCCACCTTGTGTGGACAGTGTCTCTGGCGGCTGTGGGCTCCCGTTAGATTTGGGGGGAGCTGAGGAAGCTCTGCTGAGATGTCCTGTATCTTCTCTCTTGTGTGGCCACCTGCTTTCCGATTAGGTTTGCATCCTTGGCTAATTAAATCAGGAACTTAATCTAACCTTGCAGTGTGTGTGTTGGGGGTGGGTCTCTTCCTGTCAATGTGTAACCTGGCTGAAACACCACAGTGCTCAATAAACATTGCCTATTAATGTCATCTTAATCATTACAGTTTCCTAACTGGCAACAGGCATTTTCCAGAATTGAAGCTTTCTTAGAAATCAGTTGATTTACTGTATAATCTCTGAGCAATTGCAGATGCAGAGGCTAAAAATTTCACTGTAATTATGAATAAAAGCTTGATTGAAGAAAGTGAAAACGTCATCCCAGTCTGGGGCGGGATATGAACTATATCAGCAGAACATGAAATGATGAAGAGACATCCAGACTGGACCGTAACAGAGACAATTCCCTTAATGATACATGACTAAGAACTTACCAGTGGCCAGTAAGAATCGGAAGTTTGTATCTAAGCCTGCTTTACATTCTTTAGAGTTCCTTGTTAATTATGTGTCAATGAACTTGAGAGTACAGTATAGAGATTTTATTCCACAGCATAGGTTTAGTTATTCTCATTTTTTTTATTGTCTCTGCACTATCTTCAGAAATACTTTTGGATAATTAACCTGATCAGGGATTCCATCTGGAACTTCGGTCAGACTCTGATGCCTACAATGGGCAGAGCAGCTTGGAGCGACTCTTGGCTGTAGCCTGATGCCTAGGGGAGCTGCAGTGAGGGGAAGCCAGTGACTGATTGCAACCCCCCAGCCTTGCTTATTTGAGTGAGGACCATGTGCACCCACCAGAATCTCCTGACAAGACGGGCAATGAAGCGAATCACGTGACTCCCTGTGTCTCAGTTGTCTCATTTATGAGATTAGTAAATTGCACTAGAATATTATTTTCAAACTTTCTTTCTTTTTCCAAAAGTCTTTCCTTACATTATTTTTTTTAAGCTAAGAAGTCCAATGTAGGACAGACAAAAACAGAGGCATCCTGTGTGAAGGAGGAGATGGGGTGTGGAGTCCCCATTTCATCCCCACACTGCCCACCTTTAGAGAGCAAAGGGTTTATGAGAATCAATGGGCCAGATGGTTTGTAAGAATCCTTTCTGCCCTAACACTCCCTAATTCCCAAAATCTATGAGATTTTAATAGCTGTCATTTACTGTCTAATTTGTACAAGGCTTAGAGTAAGCATTTTACACACAATGTCTTACATAAGCTTTAGAAAAACTTTACAGGGTAGGGTCTATTTATCTCCTTGTACAGATTATGGAACTGAGGCCCTGGAGTTTAAATAACTTTCCTTTTTTTAATGGCTGATACCTTTTGCAACAATCTGGATGGAACTGGAGACCATTCTCCTAAGTGAAGTATCGAAAGAATGGAAAAAAAACACCACATGTACTCACTATTATATTGGAACCAACCAATGAGCACACAAGTGCCCAGAGGGAAGTAAAATTCAGTGGAAAAAAAATCAGGGGGGAGTGGGGAAAAGGGATGGGGAAGAAAACAACCTAATGAATACTGTGAACACCATTTGGGCGATGGGCAGACCTGTAGCCAGGACTTGAGCATTACAAAACGTGATTCATGTAACCTAAAACATTTTTACCCCCTTAATATTCTGAAATTTAAAAAAAGGAACACTGCCGAAGAGTGATCAAATGAATACAATAAAAACTATGGGAAAAAAAATAAAATAAATAACTTCCCTAAGGTCACACAGCCAGTAAGTGTGGCTGTAGGATTCAGGCTCAGTTCAGCCTACCCCAAAGTCCGTATGCTCACCAGTATGTCCATCAGAGAAAAACTAGCCTGCCGAAATGCATATAAACTTGGCTTGAAAGGGCCCAGGCTTCATACTGTTGTCTTTTCCACTCTGCACAACAGCTTTCTCCTCTCTTCCCCTATCTTCTCCTTG
>RJWJ010029206.1:0-20869 GCA_004363605.1 Indri indri
ATAAAAGTAAGCTTTTTGTTAAGAAGGAAAAATGATGACTGTAATAATGCCAAGGATACATGTGATAGACATTAGACGCAAAGTCAAGAGTCAAGTCAAACACAAGTGAAACAAAAAGCACAAATATATCTTTCCACTGACAAAGGTCTCAATATTGGTGATTTGGCTTCTGAAAAGCAAAATCCTCTCACATTGATGTCATCAATTCAAATGTCATTAATTTTTTTCATTTTTATTTAATTTGTATATCATTTGGTTTTATAGTTTATAAAAGCTGTAAGCATAAGAAGTTTATACATACTTTTATTTTAAATAAACTTAAATGTGTACAAATATAAAGTGGTTAAAGTCAACATAACGGGTATGCAATATTTCTTTTCCTTTCAGAATGGAAAATAACAGATGCGACTCCTACAAATTCCCATGAGTCCACTCAGTGTCTGGAATAAACAAAACAAGTTTGAGAAATGTTGTTAAAGATACATCTGACCTTGAATAGAGGAATGTTTGAAAATATCAATATATTTCTTCAAGTTTATTTTATTAATATAGAGTTAGAAGGAATCTGTAGCAGTCTTCTAATTTCTTTCCTTACTGCCACCTCCTTAATAAAGAAATTCTATTGAATCTTAGTGGTTTACAATGAAGATTAAGGTTAGACTCAAACAACATATATTACCGTTTGACCCTCTCTGCATGGGTATGTTTCCTTCTCTGTGCCCTTTAGAGTACATTCCAGCACTTTCACCATTGCTCCTTCTCCCCTGGCCAGTGAGGTACAACTTAAATTCCTTTTGAAACATGAATTTCTTGAGGGCAAAAGCCCTTCCTTCTTTACCTATGTTCTCAGAGTACCAAGCAGCTTGCTGTGGACACGAGTGCTTAGTAAAATACAAACCAGGCACACGATCAAATAAGGCCAAAATAACAGATTTGGTGCCTAACAATTTCTCTAAGAATACAATCAATATTTGGAATAAACAATCTTGTTATCATTTTCTTTGCGGTGGCAGAGAAATAAAAAGAGAATTACAAAGCTGATAACAGATTATTTACAGAATCCATTGGAGGGAGGTGCAAAGGGCAGACAAAGAGGCAACCTCTTAACATGAAAACTCACAACTGTTAAAACAAGATGCTAAACTGTACAGAGACAACCTCAGGAAAAAGTCTCCGGTGATTGCTGTCTCTCAGACTCTCACGACATTTACGCCTTTGCAACCACTTCCTCCGGGGCACAGAATCACCCCAGAAGAGCAACACTAGCAGAAGATCATTTGAGGACAATGAACAGTCTCAAGACTGAATTCCCACAGAAAACATTCTCACTGAAACCACTCAACATTTTGGTGAAGTTAAAGAAAGGCACGTGTTCAGAAAAACCCGAAGCAGCAATACTCTCAACCGCAGAACTCTAGATTACAGACTGCATATCCGGGTTCCTGTAGATACTGTTCAGCAGCACATTCACAAATACATCGTTTTTTAAAACTATCTTCAGGCAGTTCTAGAGAAGTACCCTTGACTTCCCTAATGGTATAATGTCGAGAAAGGAAAATCAGCACTGATCATGCACACTCCTTATTACACTCAGAGGGCGCTGTCTGCCTTGACACATAGAACCAAGCAGGAGGAAGTTTAACTTTTCTTTTGATCTCCCCTTATACAGGTTAGATTTGGAAATTTAAGTCCACTATAGCCATGCAATTCTTATGGCCATGTAAAAGTGAAATAAATTAGCAACACGATTAGGGGCAAAATTTGCCATAAATGGATATAAATTATATCCATGGTAAGAACTTAGAGACCTATTGAACTCTCTTTGCTTGCTTCTTCTTCTTAAAATAAGCATAATTATAGAACGTAAATGAAATGCTCAGCCTGGAGGCTGCTATATGGGAAGCACTCAATAATTTTAAACTATTCAGTATATTATTAGATAGGCCCCATAATTATTTATGCCTTTTTCAACAGACAGTATGATCTATTGAAAAGAGAGTCAAACTAGATTTCTGGTGACCCACTCTGTTTTCTGCTACTGTTGTCGGCAAGTTGTTCTAAATCAACTTGCCAACAACATATTATTAACACAGAAGGAATGCTTATTTTTGTTTGCTTTGTAAGAAATGCTTCTGATTCACTAATAACTAGGCAGTTTGCTTAAATACATGTTAAAAATAAAATTTCATTAAAAACCATTTTGCGCTATCATAAATAATTCATTGCTCTCTATGATTTTAGAGATGGATTTATTATTCTTGTGGGTTTGGGGAAGGCACTGGGACTGGATTCAATACTGATATTTTGCTTTGGTCCACAGAGAGTCCATGTCTAATGAGCTACTGATATTTTACTGAATTGTCTTCTTGACAAATGGAACAGAATATAGCAAAAATCAACAGTTAAACAGATATACCTAAAACATGGTTATTCCTTGTATGAGAAAATGGTTTGAAAACCACAATTGAACCATCTATTAGCAAGAAAACATATTTTGGAGAAATATCCAGTGGATGAATGTATTTGTAATTTGGGGAATCTTTCAAAGTTATAGTAGGGAACTATATTTATGGCAAAACATTTAACGAATACCTGGGTTTGATACTTTAAAAAGAATCTAAACTAATTTTGGCTATTAGAGCTTTTGCTTTGGGCCTTTTTAACCTTACGTGTTTGTTCAGTTGCTTTAAAGTTAATAGGTATGAGATTCCATGCATGGAAAATGTGAAAATTAGCCATATACATGATGAATATGTCAAAAGCCCATATAAATCTATAAATTAGCACATCTACTCAAATAAAACATGAGCAACAATTATTCCTTTTGCAGAAGTCATAGAATAGCTGACAGGTTCTAAGAATCTGTGTTCCTTCCTGTCCTAAAGAACAAAGTCCCAAGCCTCTCATTAGACCAACAAGATAATGAGCTTCTTGGGAAGATCTTTTAATGTACCTTTGGATGGCTTCTGAAATGGTATCTCAATGACATTGCCCTGCTATTTTTGCCCTCAGTAATTTCTGCTCAACCTTGAGCCACAAGGCTTAGTCCTCTGTCTAGCCATAGAATAGTCAAGGCTGATTTCATTGCATATGTGTAAAAGATTTTAGAGTAAAGTTCCCTGCGGAAACAGTGTGAGAATAACACTAAAAAGCCCTTTACACAGAACTTAAATCATGGAATCAAAGGACACTAGTTGCATTTTAATTATATCCACAGAATCACATGATTCCATTTACATGTATATCAATCTCAGGGACAGTGGTTTACAAAATTACAGTAAGTTTGAGAGCAAATTACTTTAAACTGAGTCATCGTGATACAATAAAGGACTGAAGGGCAGACTACTAATATAACATTAAGTTTATTGCATGCTTACTATGCTTACACAGTACCAAGTGCTTTACATACATTATCTCATTTAATCTTCGAAAGGACTCTGCAAGTTAGAAATTCCTATCCCCATTTTACAGATGAGGATAACAACTTGGAGGCTGTTAGATGTCTCATTCAGTCACCTGGTGAGTAAACTGTAGAGCCAGAATTCAAACCTAGTTCTCTCTGACCCGAACTGAACTCTTAAGATCTATACTCTATTTTCTAAGAGCTATTGCTACTGACCTCCCAATGAGAGACAGAGCCTTCTATTAGGACTTCCCAGGACCCACCATTACTGTGCGGTGTCAATAAATTATTGTAATCAAGTGTCTTAAAGGATTCAGTTATTATCCCTATGTACATGGTCCATAGGAAAATAATAGTCCCAGCCTAAATTTTCTGTTATTAATTTGGTACAGCAAAGATCAGAAGCTTACCATGTTGGTCCAGACATCTGAGTGGGCAGTAAGCAAATTAGAAGAAGACTAAGGAAGAGAGCTGGGCAAGTCTTAACAGGAAAATGCACAAGCATTAGCAGAAGCAAATTCATGCTATTTTGACCAAGTGATTCAGATGTTAACTGAGATTAACATTTCCAGCCTAACAGTAAATGCAGAAAAATTTGTTTGCCACAAAGTTGGATAGCAAATAGGTTAGAAATTTTGAACTCTGGGGTTTATTTTACATAAGACAACTTTCAACACTTTAACTTTTTATTTCATAAAATACTGTATTGTTTGACAATTCAAAAATGGGCAATTATTTTTAAGATAAAAGAATTAAGAGTAAAATTAGAGTATAACGAAGCTCCAGGGCTCTCAAAATAGGATGATGGAAAGAAACAGAAGGTCCAAGTCTACATCTGCCTCTGGTCTCGTGAATCCTGAGACACATATCGACTTGCCTTTTGTGGCCCTCAATTTCCTGACTTCCAAGTTATCGATTTACTAGTAACATAAAATATGGATTGGTCTGATTTACCCAGAATGAAAAAAGCATCACAGATCATGTCCTCATGGCAAGGGAACTGACATAAGAAGCACCCGGGAAGGAATCGGCCTGGTGCCCAAAGTGATGACCGTTGCTGTGTGGGGAAAGCTGGGTTAGGAGGGGATGGATTCACTGGCTGGACATGATCACACAGAAGTGGGGAGATTCTCAACTCTTAACTCAGGTGCGCAGCCTTTCTCATCATACATGCTGTACAAACACCAATACTAAAAATTTTATTGAATTTATATGTGTTATATTCATCTATAAAATGTTATTAAAAGGTTGTTTTTTAATGAGTATATTTATACTTGAATAAAATGTTAGAATATTTTATTTCAGCTTTTATTTTAATGACACAACATACAAGCATCTTGGGATGATTACTGTCTTTCAATGAGAACCAGCAGTGGGATAAAACAATCCCATGGGGACAGAACCCATTTGACAGATTGGGATTTTTCTAACCAGGGAAATAAATCTCTTTTGAGATTAAAGACAAAATAAAAAAGAGGGCACCAACTTGGTACCATTCACATTCACATGACAGATGAAGCTATAGGGAGCAGTGATTTAAACGCAGCAGTTGAAAGTGGAAGCCACATCCCACTGCACAGGCAACCACAGCCACTCTGTAGGAAAAGATACACAAGCAGAGTCTCAAAAAAGAGAAAGCTGTACACGGATACAAACTAAATAAACTGCTTGCTATCCTCTGGTTTATGAGGAATCACAAGCAAAACAAGAAAAACACAAAGTAAAGAGGTGTATCTGCTTGAATCTTCCAAGGGCTACCACTTATTTCCTCATTATAGTGAGGGAAAAATAAGAAGGAATATTTCTTTTAAGTGGCTGTGTCATGGGTGAAGAAGAACGCATATGGAGCTATGTCGGTATGGGAACTCTTGCTCCAGGTATGAATATAAGGTCCACGGTTACCTTCAGCACACAGATTCCCCAGTGGCTCTATATCATGCATACATCTGTTACCAAAAATACCACTGAAGTAAGAGATTAAAGAACCACAGCTGGTTCGCCGTCCCTGTGTTTGTGGGAATGCTCTTTACAAGGCAGTTTTTAACTAAGCGAAACAGAATGTTCTCTTAGATATACAAACTTCCCCTTTTTAATGTTACGATAAGCAAAATGCTTAACTACTAAAAACTTTTAAAAAAATGAAAGTACAGTATGACACACACTCTGGGTAAGAGAAATGGCATTATCTCATTGATTTAAGTTCCTGCTTTCTTCTACTTGTCATAACTGCATCTGCTTCCCATGGTCAAATTCTATAAAGAATTTTTAAAAAGTGTAAATAGATGGAAACATGTCTCAAAGCCTATCAAATAATTTCTTAATGATAGATTACCATGTGAGATCTATGTTAGAAGAAAGATAGCACTTAACTGAGGATACCATCGTTAAAAAACAGAAATCTTCAAGAATCTTCAGAGACTTTCAAGACTCTAAAAAGCAGAAAGAAAACAAAAACAAAACTGGAAGCTACGAACTGGGGCCTGCAGCTTCTCCCTCTGTTAGGTCTGTTAAGGTTTTGTCAAGTCATTACAAAATAATGATAGATGCCCTGTTCAGGGAGATTAAATCATCTAATAGTAGAGATTTAAAGATACATTAATTGCTTTAAGTAATAATGTGGAGTGCAGAGAAAAAGTAAAAAACTTCTTGAGTTTCCTCTTTCTTGTTCTTTTTTGTGGGGGATGGGGTAGATTAGGAGGAACAGACATTAACTAGAAGTGTGTGTGTGTGTGCGTGTGTGTGTGTGTGTGCGTGTGCGTGTGTGTGTGTGCGTGTGTGTGCGCGTGTGTGTGTGTGCGCGCGTGTGTGTGTGCGTGTGTGTGTGTGTGTGTGTGTGTGTGTGTGAGTGAGTGAGTGAGACAGCTGGAAGTGGTAGAAGAGAGAGAAAACAGAGCTCTCCTTACTTTGTGATTAGCAACAGAGTAGGAATTTATTTTGTTTGTCTGTTTATTTGTCTTGCTTTGAGGTCTAGAATCTCTAAAATTTCTAATTAGACTACTGAGGAGCTCATTCTGCAGTTTTATTAACTAAAACTTCTTACATAAGATTCTCTAGAGGACCATGGATTACTGATTGGATGCCATAATAAACAAACATACAAAATACTCACTTGTATAATTTTTATAATTTTTGTGTGATTGAGAACAGAATGCTTATGGTGGGGAAAGCACTAACACTTGAGTTAGATGTTAACCATGTGAAACCAGGATTTCTGTATAAGTAATGTTTGTAGTGCCATACTTGAAATTTTGTATAGCTTTAGCCTTTAAAAACTTTAGAAGGTAATGAAAACTTTAAAGACATGACATTGAGAATATCATAAGAATATCTGGTAATTTTTTTCCAAATCATCAACTATATGCATTAACATATACATGCATTTACATTTGCTATATGCAAAGTGCTATTCTAGATATTTGAGCAGTCAGGAGAAATAATGATGAGTTGGATAAGATCCCTATTTGCAAGGATCTTATAATATAATTGGAAAATAAAGCATAAGGACTTGAAAAGTCAAATTATAGCATGAAAGTCAAATAGTTACAAGAGTACAAAGGACAATGTGATTACATAATTAATCATCACATTAGTGTCTAGGCCAGAGGTTATTACACCTGGCCATGCCATCAGAATTATATGGAGAGGTTTTTAACAACTAATGCTTGGGCTCTACCCCAGATCTCTTGAATTAAATTTCCGGGAAGGGTGTGGGAGGATAGGGAGTCTAAATTCAGAGAAGGGAGAGAAATTGGAGGAGGTGAGATTTGGCATTTTGTATTTTATAAAGTTCCCCAGGTGATCCTGATGAAAACAGTTTGGCATAATAAAGTGCATCAGTATTTGAGTGTCACTGCTGTGGGCCAGGATGGTACCATTGTGCAAATATACTTCTACCAGTAAAGGTGACATATAGACCAACTGGGCTTTGGGTTAAGTAAGATTTTCAGCAGAAACTCTCCTTTTTCCAGCCCCACTGATGCCCAGCACAGTGAGATTGGGAAACTAGGCTAGATCATGACAGTGAGAGTCTACAGTGGAGTTGAAAGATTTCAACTAGGGGGAGCTTGCACTGGATTTTAAAGGAAAAATCTTTCTTGTCAAATGAGAAGAGAAAAGCTTGCCAGGGAAGAGGAACAGCATGTATTCAGGAAAGTAAAACTGGGCTTGAAGCATGACGCATTGAAGAGTTGTTTAGATGAGAGGGTTCATGCAGGGGAATGCTAGACTGTAGAGAGGATCAGATTCCCTCCTCAGGTTCCACTCTGTTTGTATTATGGAAAAATGTGAATACCAAGTCTAGGACTGTACAAATCTCAATCCAATAAACTCTGTTACTTTTGTTTACTCAAGCTACACTCAAAAAGTTAATGTCTTATTAATATTATTTTCATTATAATTTGCACATCTAGGATGCACTCTCGGCTTACAATTTTGTTTCTTTTTACATATTTCTTATTTAAAGAAGATTTTAGGTTGTTTGGTTGATCTTATTCAACTCTTATACTTAATAAAGAAAAGCCAGGACTACAATGACCTGTTGTTGAAGACATAAACTATCTGTGCACAAGATGCCTTTATAAAGAATGCCAGAAAGAAAGAATTTTCAAGACTATTATCAGCATTACTAAGATTTACTGGTTGAGCTTGCATAACCTGAGCCAAAAACCAATATTATGGTTACCTGAGTGAGTGATTCCTGGTAAGATCAGGTTGACGCTCCTGCAGAATTTCAAAGATATTGGGTTGACGCAGAAATGCAACAATCTTGTCATTGTAAGCTGAAAAAATCAGAAGATAATTTTTTGGAAATCTGTTATTAGTTTTGTGCATAGAAATCCACACTTTTTAAAATCTGTTTTCCTGGTTAATATTCCTTATATTCAAAGTCCTAGTTTAGACATACACTGTTACCACCACTACAGATGATTACATTCCAGTTTGTGTCTAACCTGCTATATGGTGATTATACTTAGATCTGTCAGGTATGGCTTACTTAAGAATTCTTATTAAACTGATTTGATATGCCATATTTATTACCAAATGGCAAGATGAGATCACCAACAAGGTTCTAGATCTTGATAGTTTTAAGCTTACCAAAATCAACCTCACAGAAATTACAACAGTCATAAATGGAAAATCACCTTCTGATTAAGTATCAGTCTGCTTACGAGGTAAAGAGATAGAACCAGAGTTGACGAAATACAATAGTTGTCATCAACAGCTATGACCAAAATGCAGAGCACAAACCATTCTCAAACCCTATGTGGAAATGTCATTAAGCCACAAATAGCTCTTTACCAAACCAACTATACCAACAGCTACAACACAATCATCATTGTCGCCTATGCATAAAACATGTTAAGTAGACTGTTAGACTTTGACCCTAGATTTCTTGTTAACCAGTGGTTGTCAAACTTCTTTAGGCTACATTGCATTTCATGATAAAGTTTTTTTTTTTTTTTTTGAAAAAATTTTTAAACCAAAAACAGATAGATGGAGAGCTACTGTAACTGAAGATGGAGCTGGGAGCCTCTATGGCCTCCCACCAGTCTGGCTACTCCACCTGTCTTAGATGCTCCATTGATCTACTTCAATCTCATCATTTTAATAACAACTCGGGGGTTTTTTTAGGCCTATATGCCCATATTCATTTCTTTTTATTTTACTCTTTTGGAGGCTCTAGCTGCCTTCTATTCGTTACAAAAAAACCTTAAGAATGTGCTGTCGTTGCTTGTTTATTTTGTGAGTCCACTACAGATTCATGCACCATTTAAATTCTGTATCAAGCCTTAAATATATACTAAGTATATGTTTGTCCAAATGCTTAACTGATAATATTGCATAATATATTGCCTTAAGAAATTATTTTTCCTTAACTTGAATAATATGATACCTTTACTCGGGAAAGGTAGAGTAGTATTAGAAAAATCTCATCCTCTAGAATTTTATAAGACAGAAGCCCTTTGTCAAGTCTCTAAGATGTTATAAATTTCATAAGGATAATGCAACAGCTTCTCAAAACAGGGCAACAAGTAGCAGGCTGACAACAGGGAAGTATTAGCACAGTATGCATAGTATATAGTATAGCATGAAAGCACAGATACAAATTTCTGGAAAAGGGTGACATACCCACTGGAACCATGTCCTGGTACTGTGGCCTACTGACTGTATTGAACGTGCTGGACGGCCTGGGAAGAACTGGTGGCCCTGCATGTCGAGAATCCTCTCCTACCTGCAAACACAAGCATCATTTATGTTCTGCACCAAGAGCCAGAGTTTTCTCTATCAGGATTTCCAACCAAGTTGTTCAAAATACTTCATGAGCATGGTGAAGTCCCACCTAAGCAGAATGGACGCCAGCTGTGAAGCTGAAGGAGGGTTCTCAGTTCTCAAAAGCCTTGCTTCAGGGGCTGGATGGGGGAAGGGTGGAGGCATCCACATCCCCAAGTGGGGCTGGGGCGGTGACTATTTACAAGTGGCACAGAAGTAGTTCAATATGCTTATAGTTATTAAGACTTTAGCAGCTAAACAGTAGACCTCTTGATCAGGAATAACTTCTGCATTGACAGAACACAGTCTGCGATAATACAATCAAAGGGAGGAACTGAGTGCTACAAAATATACTGAGGCGGTGCCAGGATATTCCTTCTTTTGGCCAACACAGGCTTGGGAATTCCCTGGCTCAGCAGAGGAGGGGCTGAAGAGCAGCAATCTTTGTGTGGGGTTCTAAGTTAACATATTACCGCCTTAGGAGCAATTTTACATGCCTATTAGGGCATCCAGCACAACAGCTCTTTCTGGTTTGAGCCTCCCACACCACGGAGCTAATAGGAGCAGGTGTGGAGGAGCTAAATAGGGTTGCCCTAAACCGAATTATTTATTGTACCTAGTATAGATTTAGAAACTCATATACACAGGTAGATAACCAAAGATGCCCATTAATATTCTCACCGGAAAACTCTTAACGTTGCTTTAGCTTCTTTAGCATTTTCCCCCATATTACAGAAATCTTTTAAGAGAATAGGAGGAGTAGAAGAGAAGCATAAGAGAATGAGAAAACAGAAGGCAAAATAACATACTGTACTGGATTTATACACTGGTACTTTTAAAATAGAGCTTCTACTCCCACTTACAGCCATTTTGTCATATTGCATCAGTTAGGTGTTTGCTAAAGATTTTTCTAAAGGCTCTAATGCTACAAATATCCTCCCCACCCTCCACTGCTTGCACGCCCTTCAAGAAGGCGCTCACTCATTCTTCCAAGTGTCATTCAAACAACCCCTCCTCCACAAAGCCTTCCCTTCACGCTGGGGTTAAATGCCACCTTCTCTGAGCTCCCATAGCTTAGAGTGGTGTGTATTTCTAAAGCAGTTGCCATTGTGAACAGTTCCTATCATTTGTCAGTTATACCTCAATGAGGCTGGAAAGAAAGAAAAGGAAAAAAAGTCATGATTACCTAAAAAGTTATTAAAGTATACTTTTCTTTTCCAACTACTAAAAAACTGTTTATAAAGTATTTTTCACTATTATTTTTATTCATTTGTTATATGGCTCCACACTTTCTCTTCTTATTAAGAACATAGGAAATGTGTTATTTGTTTGTATCCCTCACAACACCAACCACTATGTTTCCACATTATAGTAGGTGTTTGGTAAATGTTAATTTGTTCGATGGAAGAGATACCAGTACTTCCACTGACTGGAATATTTGCTGAATGAGTATAAGATGGTGGCTGGAAAGACCCATGTAAGTCTCACCCTGTTTCTCTTGAGTTACTGGCTTAGAGGAATGAATTCAGCCACTTTCTGGGGAGATTCAATCATTAACTACACATAGTTTGTCAGAGAACTTAATCATTTCAATACACCAAAATATACTGTCCCTCCTGTCAGTATGTTGCCATGTGTCTCCATTTCCCAGGAAAGTCAAAGGTCTTCTCTGTGAGACCTCACTCCCTTGAAGCCAGACCATCAGGCAGTGGGCAATCCCTCTGATGGGCAGTGCTTCAGGATAGTCATGCTCCCAACAGCTGGGTCAGAAAGGACATTCCCCTGGAAGGTTTCGCAACGCTGTGGCTTGACGCTGAGTCTATGTGGAGTTCTCTCTCTTCCACTGCTCAGTTTCCATCAACAGGACGAGAGGTCTTAATTACCTCTTAGGGCCCCTCTCCCACAACAGGCTACTACCAGAACATGAAAATAATTCAGGTTCTAAGGTTGAAGGAAAATGCAAGTATAGCTATCAGTCTCATGCATGTTTTCTCAGGAAAACAGTCCTGACCTGATCCAACAGTCAGCTTTATATTGTGAAGTCAGGATAAGACAAATGGCTAAAGTTCATTGGCCATGTGATAAAGTCAGATAGGGACCTAATTATGCTACAGATCACACATGGGGTCCAAAGGTCTGTTTTGCTTTTAAGATGAATGCTATGAGCAGCATCCAGTTCACCACCAGTGGTTTACATGACAGCAAGCTAAAGATTTATTAGCTACTCATAAAACATAAATATTTTCGTGCATACTTCATCCTGCAATAGATTTATGTATCATTTTTATATGAGCTTCTCATGTATATTCTTCTATATCTGAACTTACGACCAGCAAACACATGATACATTAGACCAAGCACGTAAATCACGAGGGGAAATTCCAAGAGTAGAATTTTGATGAGTCAAATCCAGTTATTTATTGCATTCATAATTTTTTTCTTATAATAGAGGCTACAAAAATATCTGACCTACAATATAACATTGAAAATATGATATGTACATAAACATAGAAAAAGTATGCAGGAAATAATTCTATTTGTCTAAGGGAATTTTTGGAAACAATGTACATCAAGCAATGATATACATTCAAACCACAGACCCATATTAAGGAGAAGAAAGCTCGACCTAAAACATTCCTTTTGTTTATTTAAGCTGCTAAAGGAAAAATTGAAACAAGAAGAGATTTGTTTTGAGGGTTAGGATATTAGAGGGCCCTCATGTGGTTACAATGGGCCACTGCAAACTGGCCAAGTAGAGCACAGCAATTTTCAGACATTCTTAGTTCAGCCCATTTTCTCCAGGCACTTAGAGTGCATAAATCAACTTTCTCAGTTGTATCTTAATTTTAAAGAATACTAGTGAGGATTCCACAACTCCATAGCCTTGGACAAAAATTTTAATGTAATCCAGAAAAACTCAATTAAGAAATTCTTCCCTATATTTAACCAAATTTTCACCCTCTAAAAGTTACGTTCATTTCTCTATCATTGGGGGTACAAAAGGGCTTATCATCTTCTCTTGAACATTTTATAAACAGTACATTGTCAATCCCTTTTCACCTCCCTCTGAGTTAAAAAAAAAAATCTTTAATTTCTTCACTCTTTCCTCATATGCCCTACCTTTTAAATTTGCAATTTAGGCTGTTTGTATTTCCAGAGAAGCCCTGTCAACATTCCAAAGATTTTCAGCCTCCAAATGATAGTCTCTAAATCAAACTCAAAAAAAAAAAAGAAAAGAAAAGAAATAATAAAAAACCAACCCGATTCCACAAACCACCACATCCTCGTAGCTTCTACCGTCAGTCCCTAAAACACGAGACTCACCTCACCCGCGCTGTGGCTGCGTTGCCTCGTCAGGTGCTGCCGATGAACCAGCGCGCTGGTGGGTCTGCTGCTCTGGAGGGGCAGCCGGGGGTCGATGAAGGTGGTGGTGCGGGAGTTGTGGTCCACAAAGAATGCCTAGGACACAACCCACTGAATCAGTTGTCAATACATGCCACCTACATGTCTTAGTGGACCGGTAACAGTCACACGGTCAGGACAAGATCCCCTTCCGGGTCATGATCTTAGCTGCGTCTTCCCACAATTTCCAATCTTTGGGGGCAATTTTCTGTGCCCTCTTAGGACAGACCAGAATAGATCAGATCCAGAATGAAGAGAGCAGGAAGGAACGTTATCCTGGTTTTAGAAGTTCTCTAAAGAGACCACCATCAAAGATATAATCTGAGAAGGAAGCCCTAACAATGGACATTTGAGCTTCTCTTAACTGATGCTCTTGAAGCTCTTACTATCATACTTGGTTATTACAAAGGTCTTATCACCTGAAACTTCAAACACCATTGACTTTTCTTTCTCTTTTCCTTTTCCTATGCAGTCAGCCACCAAGTCCTTCCCACTTTCTCACTGTAGTGTCCTTTATTTGTCCCCTCCCATTCTGAATATCACCCTACTATTAATATTTCAGGGCTTAATCTTAAGCATGTAAGGACCAGTAGTTTCACAGTTGTTCCACATCTCTGCCATTTTTATTCATTTAACTAGCCCCTTACTACAAGAATATTCTTTCTAACCACTTTGATTACATCACCCCTTCAATCCAAAGCCTCTAATGGCTACCCACTGTCTACAGAAAAAACATCCCAACTCTTTGGTCAGTTTTCACCACTCTTTAGAAGTCTTCCTACTGGTCTTTCCAGTTTAGTAACCCATTACACACCCATCCAAACTCATCATATACTGACTATAACTTTGGGCAAGTCACTTAAGTTCTCTAAGCTATAGATTTCTTATAAAAACAGGTCTGCCTCATTCATGATAAACATTTCTCCCCTGTAGTGTATTAGGAGGATGGAAACCATGTCTATCATGTTTACTGAGGAATCCCTGGTGACATGAAATCATGAATGAGCAGAATCCATTTACCTCAGTGCTGCAGTGAGGATCAAATGCAATGTGGAAAAGCATTTTTTTTGTTTGTTTATTTAATTCCAAAACTACACAAATGCTACTTATCTTTATCATTAGGGGCCAAATGTAAGTTTTCAAAATAAAATTCACTCAAGGTAATAAATAATGAAACCCATTATCTCAAGGACAACTAGAAATTTTAAGTTTTCCATGATCAGATAAAGTAAATTAGGTCATTAAAGATAAAAGAGACTATTGGGAGAGCCAGGAGAATTAGTACCTATAAATCAAGTGTCCAGCCACATGATATATGACAAATAACCTAAGCAAAAAAGAAATGACTCTTCAAACCGATGGAGCTCAGATAACAAATTATCTTAAAGACCAGGGATGAACACCTCTAGGCAAATCCCAGAGGCAGATGGTATATTTATGCCTATTAAAAAAAAAAATCACCTCCCCATTATGGAACAAAATGTTTCTGCATGTACATAATCAGGAAATGACCCAAAATAATTTATAGGTAGGTTCCAGATAGAAAAAAATTGTATACCTTTATAAAGAAATAACTTTAAGCAATGGATGCACTAGAAAACAAAGCAGAAAAATGGACACAACAGGAATCTTTCCCAGTCCCTTCTCTTAATATTCAATTTCCAGGTACAAAGACTAGAATAAATGTAGGTTTTGTGTGAGATTTTGTCATCAGCCTCACATCCTGGATAATGCTCCCTCTTCCATAGCCTGTCAGATGAAACATCTTTCTTCTCAGATCTTATAAAAAGTACCTCAGTGATAAAACCTACCCAGACTTGAACTGACAGGCTCTGGTGCCAAATGTCACATTGGTCCCGTTTCATTGGGGTTTCTAATGTACTTGCCCATTATTTCTGCCACCATTCAAAATGTCATAAAATGGGAATTAAATTATTTTTACAAATGGACATGGTTAACACCTATTTTTAAATAACCCCACAAACTCTTTATGTCGATTAAGATTAACAAGCTTTTATTATTAATATAAATAACATAAAATGTGTTGATTAAGGGAAAAATACAAAGAGTACTAAAATAGAATTGCCTATTTTACTCTACCTAATTTCTCAGGAATGTTTTGAAGGGTGGGTGGCCATTAGAGGCACGATGATGCACTTGTAATTATAAGGACAAATGGGTGTCTACATCTAGGTCAGTTGTCACTTGCACGTAGTATCACAGCCTAATGTGATATTAAGAGGCTTGTCCAAAATCCATTCTCTAAGCAATTATACTGTAAATGCCTTGAGGGTAGGGACTCTTTCTTACTCTGTTATCCCCAACAGCTTGTAGGGGTGTGCCTAGGAGAAAGAGGGTGCTCAGTAAATAACAAATTGCTAAAAACTCTAATATACAGATTCCTGACCAAAATACAAGGAGACAACTCATAATTAACTAACCAAGTATTAAAAATCATGGTCTTTTACATAAGTACAAAAATACTTAAAGATTAGGAAAAAATAAATGAGGAGAGAAAGAGTGTGTGTGTGTGTGTGTGTGTGTGTGCATGAGTGTGTTAGGTAAAAGGAGAGAAGCTAAAGACCATAAAATTACAGATAGGAAAGAAGGTTTTAAAAATCCCATTGTAGACACGAATAAAGCACCAGGTTAAAACTTGAGAAGTAGGAGGCAAAGTAATGATTAAATGCTTGGGATCTGTAAAAAGACAAGCCTGGTTCTGAGCTCTAGCTCTGTCACTCACTAGCGATAAAACCTCGGGCAAACTGCTTAAAACTTTTAAAGCTTCAGTTTCTGTTCTGTTAAATGAGGATCATGACATCTATATTAAAGGAAGGCTAACTGAGATGGTTCTTACACATTTTTGAACACAGTGCCTGTGACACTTCAAATGTAAGTTACTATTATTATCACTAATAATAGTTTTCCTTTCCGAAACATTTTCCTAAGGATCACAATGTTTCTTGCTACAGCCCATACACAAGGCCACAATACTCAAAAAAAATAGAGAACCAGTGAAAACTATGCTTCCTAGGCTCCTTATAGATATGTGTGATCAAGACTCAGCTCTGGCAATGAGATGTAAAACATGGCACTCTTGGAAATCTCCTTGGAAGGGACAGGTGATCTCTCCTTCTGTCTGCATCTATCCTGCTATCTGAAACAAGGATGCAATAGCTGGAGCCCCAGCAGCCATGCTGAGCCATAGAGATGAAGCATGGCTGAGCAAAGAGTTGGAAGGAGTCAGAGGCTCTTGCAACTTGAGGAACCACCAAACTCTAGACTGCCTACCTCTGGACTTCTTTACGCGAGAAAATACAATCTTGTGGGTTAAACTTTATATAGGTTTTCCATCACAATCCAGCCAAACCAATTCCTAACTGTAACACTGAAGTCTCCAAACCGCAGAGGAAACGCGATCTCTCCAAAATTGAAGCCAGAAACCACCATTATACATAGGGATGTTCATTATTTGACAATAACAATATCTCATTATCATCCCCCTTTAATACAGTTGAGTGACAATTCCCGATTTAAGTGAAATGTATAGTTGGGAACTTATAAAGCTGGGATTTGAACCAGCTTTGGAGTCAGTCTGACTCCAAAGCCCATTGAGTAATACCTCTTTCTCTACTTCTCTTCTTTTCATATATCCTTTCTTTTTTTCCATTCTGCTTTCTGCCTACTATCTTTCCCTTTTTATGTTCTTCCCACTCTCCTCACACCTCATGTCATACTTGATTTTAGAAAAGCAGTTAAGTATGTATTGAAGTAGGCCGACGACAACAGCCGCTCACAGCACTTAGCCTCGCCACCGTTTCAAAGATGAAAAGGCAGCTACTAATCCCAGCAACGCATTCCGCATACTCTGAACGATTCTCATAACTAACCTCACTGTTAACCTGCGGAAGCATGGCCACGGCTGGGGAATAGGTGCTATTCGTATCCCACAGGGGCTCCATTTCAGAGTCAGATGGAATGTGCATATTGTTTACACATGCTTTTTAAGTCTGCCAAGTACTGGGGGAAAAGTTCTCAGTGAAGACCTCCATCAAAGCCGCATAGCTACAGCACTAACAGAACAGCATTTCTAAGAAGCAATTCCTTGGCATGCATTTCGGCTCTGCTGCAGGTCCACTGTGTGACCTTGGACAGGTTTCCTTAGTGCTTTGCTTTATCCACATAAAGGGGATTTCTCAGGTCACAGATGAATTGTGAAAAGTACATTCCACTTTAAAAGCAAGAGGAGAGGATAGTGCAAATTCCAGGCTTGTCATTTCTATTTGTGACACACATTATCAATTATGTCAGGAAAATGGATCGCTTTCCCACAGGAAATGCTAACTAGTTCAAGCCAGCAATGAAGTTGACCTAGTACTTTTTTTTTTAACTGGGTCACTTTTATGTCACAATTTTAGAATAGCCTGTAATTATTTATAAAAGTATATAACATGTATTAATAAATATTGTCTAGATAGAGTATGTTGAGAATGCAGACTATGTGAAAAAAGCAATTGCATGAAAAAATAGATTCTTTTCATTTTAGCCAGTAGCAAAGCAAATTTTGAACAATACTGATTCCTTACTGTTAAGTTTCACTAAGGAAATTCACTCAGGCTTCACAATGCTGGGCCAACTAAGACTAACAACTCAAAAACTGAAAGGAATGCAAATACACAAACTTAAATCTCATTTTAAGAACTGCTACCCTTTCACTGCTTCAGGGCATAGTCAGAGTCAGGAAATACAGGCTGGTTGGAGCCAAGCGGTATTTCAGTGAGGCCAAACAAAATACATGTCTTTCTTTACACAATTCTTTCTTTCTTTCTTTTTTTTAACTTCTATTATTTTAAGAAAAGAAAAAGTCATCAGTATTTGTGAAGAAATACCAACCTCAGGCTCAACAAATCTAAGTTAAAGAAGTTTGAAATTGTTTCCAGTTAATATTTTGCCAAACCAGGAATACATATTAAAAGGCCATGTAAACAAAATAAAACAAAAAGTACTTGTAACTATGCTACAGAAAGATAGAACATGAGATCTTCTATCTTTCTTTCTCTAAAGAGCTATGGAAACAATGAAAGAACAACAATTGATAAGTCAGAAGCACTGCATATTGTATCTGTTCTGAATTCTGGTTTCTCAGCCCTATGAAGTCTTAGAAATGCTCAAAAAAGGTTACTTATAATTTACTTTAATTTGGATAAAGACTGTATTTACTCACCCATTCTCTTCTTTCCAAAATACAAATTTCTTCTCAGCTTCTGGCCCCTTCCCTCAATATTTCCCCAATTATAAAGGAATAAACATCCTATTATTTTCTCTACATTATATCTTAAAACAGACTTTGTCACAAACAGTAGAGATGAAAAGGGCTGAATGATATGGTTTATTCTAAGTAAAAAATACTCATGCTAACTTGGTTCTTTTGAAGGAGCAAGTAGTCCCATAACCAATATAGTCACGACCTCTATTTCGGTCACAAAAAAGGTTAAAGAAGATTATTTTGTTAAACTGCTGTGATTGTAGCTCTACAGCTGCTAGGAGACAAAAGAGGGATCCGTGGTACTTGGGCTAGAGTTACGGAAAAGCTGGTTAGTAGATGTGGAAAAGTACAATACAAGTACATACCTTAGATGTAAAGTGTTAGCTAAGGCAGTGATTTTTATGTGTTGGGAGTGGCAGCATTTAGGTGTTAGACATGTAAGCAGGGAGCCAGTGGTATACTAGAGATGGCTTGCACCAGCTTGTGAGAGCTGATTGTGAAATTTTCAGCAATTCCACGAGCGGGTTGATGTGATGCTGATAGCACATAATTGGCCATGGTGGGAGAATTTATACCCTGGAAATTGGCAAACACTACAAATCAGCCATCCTCCCCATCTCACCCGGAGAGCTGATTGTTAAACATTTGCCAGCACATCACTGTGGAAGACTGGGAATGGATTATCCAAATCAACATGTTTTAGGTGGAGTAGAAGGGCATTACCATGAAATTTAAAAATAGTATATATGTATACACATATATACTTTAAAAATATTTACTTATAAGTAAATATAAGTATTTACTTATAAGTAAAAATATTTACTTATAAATATTTTTAAAAGATCCAATGCAGGTCATGAGGACAACTATTTAAAAAGATAAGGCAAAGACTATCTCCATACTTGGGCAATTCTTTCAAGATTCCATGAGTCTATCATTTTACTCAGAAACATATCCATGAAACCAATCTCTGCTCTATTCTCTCATTCAAAAAGGTATACAGCCCAGGAAAGATACTTTACTTTTGCCATTTGCCTTCTATGTATACTTATTTGTGGGTTATTTTCTAATCTAACATCTTTACCCCATTAGGCAAGAGAATGTAAAAAAAAATGTGCTATCTATAAATTTAGAGCTTAATCATCTCTATCTGGATTACTGCATAACTTCAGGTAATTAAACCAGGTAACTACCACTAAGAGATATTAGTTGTTTTAAAGCAATTAAAGAGATGTGTCACAAAATTATCAAATGTAATGGTCAAATAGACAACGTTTTTCAAAATTCATCACTTATCCTGCTAAGAGACTTTTGGAATTCACTTAAGACCTCCAAATATTAAGTTGCACTTTACTCACTGAGCTAAACAGAACTTGACCCAGTAAAAAGTGGCTACCAGTTTCATGTAGGATTGAAACCAAGGTCTGGGTCACCAGTGGGACAACTTCTGCAGCCACACAGGCCATTAGGGTCTGGTAAAATGAGAATCCTCAAGCAGGCTCAGCCTGTGGGAACTTCCACCATACAAATATTTGTTCTGTTCTAAAATCTGTCCTCACAACCAAAAGTGCTATTTTCTGTGATTATAAAGTTGGCTATTTGGACCATTCTGATACTTAAACCCCCAATCTGACACCCAAAGTCACAAACCCCCAGAGTTACAAAGCTTGGATGCTGATTTAGCTCAGAGATATTGTAGCATAAGATTTTTGTAGGGAAAAACACAAGAAACTACGGGAAAGATATTTTACTTTAAATATGAAGATGGCTACCATTTTACATTTTTATTTTTCAAAAACCCATGAAGTTTATGATACATCACTTCAAAGAGTAAAGTTTCTTAGTGTTTCAATTTAAGCCCAAGCAGAATAATCTGGAAAAAACACCCTGTGTTAATATTGTTTGAGACTATAAAGCAAAGAAGCAGAGGGGAAAAAAATTCACGTTTAACATTTGAAAGGGAAGCAAATTTTTTTTTTTTTTTACTTTTAACACTTTTTCTAAAAATTAAATCAAATAAGCCCATTATGTATATTTGAGAAATAACAAACTTCATAGTGTTTTCTCATTATCCATGTCATTTTAAAGTGGAACTCTCTCTGTTATGCTTAACTTTCCGCAATGTAGTTCCACTAATTTCATTCCATTGAAACGGGTCTCTTGAAATTCACCCATTATTTCTTTGCAGGAACCAGGCATATCCACCTGGTGTTTTCCCATCTCAGTGCTTCTACTGTGAATGTTTTCCCTCTGTATCCTATGTTCACTGTTCCTTTTAATCAACATCCTACCCATCACTCAAGGCTCAGCTCAAATACTACCTTTACTATGAAAACTTTCCAGCTGTCCCATGGCAGAAATAAGTCATTCTACACTGGACCCCTGAATAGCATACACCAATGCTAAGACACACATTCTTTTATAATCCAAAGAAGAGGCATTCAGAGTAAAACAGCAATTTCTACAGGAGGGATGGTTAGTGGCCTTACACAGGAAGTGCATGATTTTGCGCAAATATGTAGGTATGA
>RJWJ010029207.1:0-20804 GCA_004363605.1 Indri indri
AGGGCTGATAACCAGAATCTATCTAGAACTCAAAAAAATCAACAGGAAAAAATCAAACAACCCCATCAACAAATGGGCAAAGGAAATGAACAGAAACTTTTCAAAAGAAGACCGAATAATGGCCAGAAAACACATTAAAAAAATGGTCAACATCTCTAATCATTAGAGAAATGCAAATCAAAACCACAATGAGATATCACCTAACCCCAGTGAGATTGGCCTCTATCAAAAAATCACAAAACAACAAATGCTGGTGAGGATGTGGAGAGACAGAAACATTCTTACACTGCTGGTGGGACTGCAAATTAGTGCAACCTCTGTGGAAAAGAATTTGGAGATACCTCAAAGAGCTAAAAATAGAAATACCATTTGATCCAGCAACAGCACTATTAGGCATCTACCCGAACGAGCACAAAACATTCTATGATAAAGACATCTGCACCTGAATGTTTATGGCAGCACAATTCACTATTGCAAGGATGTGGAAACAACCCAAGTGCTTGTCAATCCATGAGTGGATTATTAATATTTGGTATATGTATACAATGGAATATTAATCATAGGAAACGACAGTGATCTAGAACCTCTTATACTTTCCTGGATTAAACTTAAGACCATTATCCAAAGTGAGGCACCACAAGATTGGAAGAATGGGCTCCACTTGTATTCGCCATCAAATTGGTACTAACTGATCAACACTAAGGTGCTCACATGGCAGTAATACTCTCTAGGGATTAGGGGGCTAGGGGGGTAAACCCACAAGTAAAGGACACGGGGAGCATTGTAGGGAGGAAGGGCATGCCTTTAACCCTCGCTTGGGTGAGGCAAAGACATAAAGTGTAACCATAATGTTTGTACCCTCATAATACCGTCAAATTAAGAAAAAAAAAAGCTTGAGATTAAAACAAAAGATTTTGTTGTTGTTGTGTTAGGCTAATCCAGAAATTGTTTTGATGTTTGTAAACTGATTTTCAAAAGATTCGATACTATCATTAAATTTGTCATTATTTGTTAATGTATAAAAAAAGAAATTGTTACTATTAAAGGAACATTTCTAAGCTCTTGAAAAAAAAAGAACAAACTAAATGATAAGAGAATTACTTCTCCTAATGAGGAACTTATAACCTTAATAATTTTATTACTTTACAATAGAGTCATATTAATTAAATTACAGAATATTACAGAGCATTATATAAATTTGGACCATTGTACATATAGTGCCTCAGTAAAAAAGTCTACCTAGTAAGAATGCCATTATTTTAAGAAATAAGTACTATCATATTAATGATGTAATTTAGTGACTTTAATACAAGTTTTTGGTATTTCAGCATTCAACTATGTTATATCAATTTGAAATACCAAAGTACTGGTAGTTTTGTTTTTATATTGATAACGTTTTCTTTTTTATTCTGAATTTTTTACAGTATAAGATTAAAAGTCAATGTCTTAATTGTTCAATTTGTACAAAAAAGACAAACCAACAAATGGTCTACAGTTCTACAAAAGTCACCGTCTGGCATAATAAGCAAACATGTTGTGGTGCTGCAAGCTTGTATTACAAGCATAATCCTATTCTGGTGGTTGATAAGGAAGACAGTACTGAAAGTGAAAGAGGTAACTGCATAGACATCTCCAAGTACACAAAATAAAATAAAAGATGAGAAATACAAACTGGAAATATTTAAACAAAATAGAAATAGGCACTATAGATCTAATTTAATTAAAAAGATTGCAGTTCCTTAAAAGAAACAAGTTAATAACAAAGATCTTAAAATAATCAAAACAAGAAGTAGGATTGTGTAAAGATGAAGGAATCAGAGGAAAACATTCAAAAATACTTTACAGTTTTCTCTGTAGCAATTTCCTGGACCAGTGTAGATGTGAAAAGAGCTTTCTGAGCAGTTGGAAAAATTACAACAAAATAGATTGAATGAAGCTTTGCTTCTTTAGGTCACAAATTTATAAAACCAAAAACTATTATTTTGCTTTCAATTGTTTTAACTAATTGATTTTTTTTCATTTTATCTAGTGTTTTTCTTGTTATTTTAATACTTTATTAATTGAATCTGTGAATAATTTATATTTGAATGATGTTTGATATTCACATACAGTACACTATAAATTTATATTTTTGTCTTTTGCATTCTGCTTTGTGTTTGTAAACGTTTATATTTGAAATGTATGAAATATTTAGCTTTGCTTTTTATCATTGCTTTTTTAACAACATCCAAATTAACTGCCAGAATAAACTACCTATAACATCATTCTTATAATCTTATCTTACTATGAAAAATAAAAATAAAAATAAAAACTAAGTTATCTGAGATCAACTCTGGCACACCAGCCTTCTTTTGGCTTCCATTTCCTTGAAATATTGATTTCCACCCCTTTACCTTGAGTCTAAATGCATCCTTGCAGGTTAAATGTGTTTCCTGAAGACAGCAGATACTTGGCTTGTATTTTTTTTATCCATTCGGCCAGCCTATGTGTCTTGAGAGGGGAGGTCAAGCCATTCACATTTATTGAGAAAACTGATAAGTGGGGCAAATTACTGTTCATTCTGTTGAGTTGCATTTTGTTGCTTTGTTTTCTCTCTTGAGCCATTGTGCAATCTAGCCTTTGATCTTTAGTTTTTGAGTGGTTTTACATTTGTGAGCATTTATTGTGCTGATTCTTGTGTAATTCTGTTTTGAGTACATCTTGGAGAGCTTGTCTTGGTAAATTCCCTCAGTCTTTGTTTATCTCAGAATGTCTTTATTTCTCCTTCATATATAAAACTTTGTTTTGCAGGATACAAGATTCTAGGCTGGACATTATTCTGTTTCAGAAGAGTGAGAATGGGGCCCCAGTCTCTTCTTGCTTGTAGGGTTTCAGTTGAGAAGTCTGGCATTATTCCGATGGGCTTTCCTTTGTATGTTACTTGTTTCTTTCGCCTTACTGCTCATAGAAGGGCCTCTTTAATGGATATTTTGGTCAATCTGATGACTGCATGCCGTGGTGTCTTCCTATTTGCATTGAATCTCCCTGGGGTCCACTGAGCTTCTTGTACCTGTATATCTAGATTTTTAGCCAGGCCTGGGAAATTCTCCTCTATTAAATCTTCAAATAGCTTATCCAGCCCTTGTGTGTTTTCTTCTTCATCTTCCGGAATCCCTATCACCCTCAGGTTCAGTTTTTTCACATAATCCCACATTTCTTGTAGGCTTATTTCTTTTCTCTTAATTTTCTGCTCAATCTCTGTGACTGACTTATTCGATTGGAAGAAGCTGTCTTCAATCTCTGAGATTCTTTCTTCTGTTTGATCTATCCTGTTCTTGAGGCTTTCCACTGTGTTTTGTAGTTCCCTGAATAAGTCCTTCATTTCCAGGAGATCGGTTTGAATTTTCTTTAATATTTCAATTTCTTTAGTGAAATTTTCTTCCAAGTCCTGGATTTTTTTTTTTTTGTGGTTTCTTTGTGTTGGTTATCCATTTTTTCTTGCATATCATTGAGTTTTCTTACAATCCATGTTTGGAATTATTCTTCTGTCATTTTAGTATTCTGGACTAGGTTAATGTCCCTTGCTAGAGAGCTGGTGTTCCTCTTTGGGGGTGTGCTTTCCATTTTGTTCTTCATACTTCCACAGGTCTTTCGCTGGGTCCTTCCAATCTGGATCAGCCGTCGCTTCTCTTCTTTCAGTTTTCATTTGGAAAGTAACATGTCCTATGTATTTTCTTCTCCAGTGGATGTTGTGGAAGTGAGGCAGATCGTAGGTACTGCCTATTAGCCTGCCATGTGTGCACTTCTATGGTTACTTGATCTGCCACTACAGGGTGTCGCTAGTATGTTGTTCAAGGCTCTTCTACAAGAAGAACGTCTGGGAGGCTGCTCCTGATGGGAGGGGTTACTTGGGGAACTTGTTTTGGTCTCTTGCCAGGATTTTTGTTCCCTAACCATGGACCTCACTGTTGGTAGCTGACCGGAGGCGGAAATCCAGCCCCAGAGTTGTGATCCTACTGGATGACGTAAACCAGTCTGATGAGCAAAGTCACTGGGCTGTCAGCCATTGGCCAGTGCCAAGGCCCTGTGGACTAAAGCTAGTTGCAGAGGGAAAGTGGCTCTTTATGTCTCGCTGCCACAACCCCAGGGGTGGAGCCTACCACTTTCTGTGCGAAAGATGCTGGCTAGGAGGAGGGGGCAATGCTCCAGTTCGCCCAGCGCCCCAGTGCCTGCAAGTCCCGCAGGTGTTAGCCTCCCACAACTGAGGAAGCATTCAAATTCACCCCTCAAAAACGGGCCTGGCTAGTTGACTTTAGGTCCTGTAAAGGAGGAGCTTGTCACGAGAGTTCCCAGGCTGAGGGAAAGGAGCTGTCCGACACCGTATCACACGGCAGCGGCAGGGCTGTGGGCCGGCAGATTGGTGATCACCCGCCCATAGGGCGCCAGCACTGGAGGTGACCGTTCAGGGGTTGGCAGGTGCCAGATCAGGGAGCTGAGTCATCAGGGTGCCCTGTTGTCTCTTTTATGTTACCCTCCCCCAATCTCACACCTGTCCAGCAGTAGCTCTCACTCTTATTGAACCGCCCTGAGCAGGCCTATTTGCTGGCCGCAGTTTCCAAGTTAGAGTCCTCTACTTAGTGATCTACTCCTTGATCTGGACCCACTGGGTGCCAGAGACAAGCTTCCTGTCTCCCAACTGCCTCCAGAAGTAGCCCAGACCAGCCCTTTCCCTGTCTGGTGCAGTCCTGGCACAGAGCTCCGGGAAGTTCAAGATGCTCCCCACTACTGTCTCCTTTCCACAGAACCCCACGTCTCCTGTGACAATTCTGCACTCACTTCATGCAGGTCCCTGTCTCAGTGGGCTTGTAAGTCAGTGGGGAAGCTAGACTTTCTCTTGAGGGTCTGATACCACTGCACTTGCTGGCGAGGTGGGCGCAGCCATCCCACGCTCCACTCTCTATTGTCTGTCTCACACTCTCCAGGTTTTGCGTTCCTATCTCCCGTTCACCTTTTTTTTTTTTTTTTTATTGTTTTGTGTGTCCCATGCTGAATCTCCACTGATTCACCTCACTGTCCTTGCGGGAGAGCGATCTGTTCATGTGTAGCAGACCGAGATCTACGCCTCTTTCTCTGGGAGCAGGAATCTGGGAGGTTACGTTTACTCCGCCATTTTTTCCCTCTCCTCCTATATACTTTAAATCATCTCTATATTACTTATAATATCTGGTGCAATGTAAATGCTATGTAAACAGTTGTTACAGTGTATAGTTTTAAATTTGTATTGTTTTTACTGTTCTATGGTTATTTTTAAATTGTTTTCTTTTTTTTTTTCCAAATATTTTCAATCAGTGGTTGCTTAAATCCACAGATGCAGAACCCATGGATACTGAGGCCAAGTACATATGTGTGTGTCAATGCATATAAGTATACATAGGGGTGGGTACTATCTGTGGTTTCAGGAATCCGTAGGGGGTTTTGGAACATATCCCCTATGGATAAGGGAGGATTACTGTGCCTATTGGTCATTTGTATATTTTCTTTGGAGAAATGTCTATTTAGTCATGTTGCCCGTTTTAAAATTGGATTATTTGTAATTTTCTGTTTTTGTTTTTGCTATTGATTCCAGGAGATATTGACATACTTTGGATACTAACCCTTTATCAAATATATGATTTGCCAATATTTTCTGCCATTCCTTATGTTTACTTTTTCATTTTGTTGTTTGTTTGCTATGCAGAAGCTTTGCAGTTTGATATAATTCCATTTCTCTATTTTTGTTTTTGTTGCCATACTCAAAAAATCATTGCCAAGGCCAATCAATGTCAAGAAGATTTTTCCCTTTTTTATTCTAGGACTCATAAGATTTTAGGTTTTATATTTAAGTCTATAATCCACTCTGAGTTGATTTTTGTGTGCCGTATAAGGTCCATTTTCATTTTTCTGCATGCAGATAACCAGTTTTCCCAGCACCATTTATTTAATGACCGTTGTATACTCTTGGCACCTCTGTCAAAGATCACTTGACTGTATATGTGTGGGTTTACTATTGAGTTATCTATTCTGTTCCATTGGTCTACATGTCTCTTTTTATTCCAGTAATACACTGCTTTGATTACAGTAGCTTTGTAATATAGATCATTAAATATGAAATGTCTGATTTTTAATAAAAAATGTAGTTTATTATATCTCAAACAATAAGCAGTGCAATTAATCAAAGTATGCATCTAAACTATCAACACAGTTTTGCCATCTTAACAGTAGGTTGTTTAGGCCTGCAACAAAGAAGCCTGGAGAGCAAGGGGCAATGAAATCATGAAAGGCATTTTCCACAGCTTGTTGATAATTGAATATTTTTCCTTGCAAGAAGTGGTCCAAAGCCTGGAAGAAGTGGTAGTCAGTTGGTGTAAGGTCTGGTGAATATGGAGGATGACAGTTTCCAAATCCAGCTTCTGTAGATTGAGCAGTGTTGTTTGTGCAACATGTCATTGAGCCTTGTCCTGCAAGAGGATTGGCCTGTCTCTATTGACCAATCTTGGTTGCTTAATCAAAAGCATCCTCATCATTTTGTCCATTTGGTTGCAGTAGACATCTGCTGTAATGGATTGACCAGGTTTCATGAAGCTGTAATGGATAATACCACCACTGGACCACCAGACACCATTAGCTTTTTTGATGAATATTTGGTTTTGGACTCTGTTTTGGCACTACATCTTTAGCCAACCACTGTGCTGAATGCTTGCAATTATCAAAAAGAATCCATTTTTCATCACATACAACAATACAGTGTGGAAATGGTTTGCCCTTATGTCATGACAGCAAAGAAAGGCAAGCTTCAAGATGATTTCTCTTCTGATGCTCATTTAATTCCTGCGGAACCCATCTATCCAGCTTTTTTACCTTGCCTATTTGTTTCGAATGGCCCAATATTGTTGGAATAGTAATGTCAAACCTTGCTGCTAATACGCATGTGGGATGAGATGGATTCGCTTTCACTACAGCTTTCAGCTCATTATTATCTACCTTGGTCTCAGATCGCACATGTGGCTCATATTCAAGATTAAAATCACCAGAATGGAACTTCCCAAACCACTGGCACACTGTGAATTTATTAGCCACATCCTTCTCAAACACTTCATTGATACTTTGAGCTCTCTGCACTACAATGGTTTCATTATGGAACTCATATTCGAAAATAATGTGAATTTTTGACTTATCTATGATTTCACAAAAATTGCTCTAAAAAAACGCTTTGAAAGATAATCACAAGCCAAAACATACATTTGAAAGACTTAGGATGTACCTTCACAATAAAGATAAAACAAGAAATGTCAAAGTGAAATGTCAGAGATATCAACTGTCAAACTTAGTACTTAAGGAAATCAGACATTTCATACCTGATAACTTAAAATATATTTTCAAATAAGGAAATATAACACCTCAAACTTTGTTCTTCCTGCTCAAAATTACTTTTGGTATTCAGGTTCTTCCATATATGGTTCCATTTAATTTTCTTTTTATTCCTATATAAATGTTATTTGGGTTTTTGATAGAGAACATCTATCAATATCTGTAGATCACTTTGGGTAGCATGGACATTTTAACAATATTAATTCTTTTAGCCCATGAATATGAAATGTCTTTCCATTTGTCGACGTCTGCTTTAGTTTCTTTCATCAGTGTTTTACACTTTTCATTGTAGATATCTTTCACATTTTGGTTAATTTTATTACTAAGTATTTTATTCTTTTTGAAACCATTGTAAATGGAATTCTTTTTTTAATTTGCTTTTCAGATAGTTCATTGTTAGGACATAGAAATGCAATTGCTTTTTATATGTTAATTTTCTATCCTGTAACTTTACTGAATTTGTTTATTAGTTCTAAGAGTTTTTTTGTGGAGTCATTAGGGATTTCTACGTATGTGATGATGTTATCTGAAAATAGAGATAATTTTGTTTCTTCCTTTATTTGAATGCCTTTTATTCTTTTTCTTGTCTGTTGCTCTGGCTAGGACTTCCAGTACGGGGTGAGCATCCCTAATCTGAAAATCCATAATGCTCCAAAATTCAAAATTTTTTGTGTGCCAACATTATGCCACATGTGAAAAATTCTACCGCTCATCCCATGTGATGGGTCACAGTCAAAACGCTGGTGCATGACTTAATTTAGTGTCTCCAAAAGAAAAAAAGACACTTCCAGGTATTTAAAAAAGCCATCCAGAAGAATGCCTCTTTCATCTCTAGAAGATCTACTTGCCTGCTTCTGCTTCTTCTCACCTAAAAATTAAAATACAGTGTACGGTAACCTTTTAATCAAAACACTGCATAGTAGGTTGAGATTGAAAGCCTTCCACTGTTTGCTATTGCTGTTGTTTAATAGCTAATGCAGGCATTCTGGTGGTGGTACTGTGCTTAGTTACCCTGAATACACTGTTTTTTCACTGTATTAATGGCATATCATATTTTTTTACATTAAGTACTTATGTGTGAATAAAAAAATTGTTGCTTATCGGTAGCATATAAACCCACAGTCAGGAATGATGATTCCAGACAAGCAGAGACTGCCCACATGGGTGGATAAGGTAGTGATACCTTTGTTTCTAATGGTTCAATGTACATAAACTTTGTTTCATGTAAATAATTATTTAAAATATTATATAAGGTTGCCTTCAGGCTATGTGTGAAGGTTTAAATGAAACATAAAATCTGTGTTTAGACTCAGGTCCCATCCCCAAAATATCTCATTATTTATATGCAAATATTCCAAAGTCCAAAAAATTCTGAAACATTTCTAGTCTCAAGCATTTCAGATAAAGGATACTCAACATGTACTAGGATGAACTGAATTGGCAATAGATTTTTTTCTATTGTTCTTCTATTCTATATTCTTTAAGAGTAAGTATCCTTATTTTGTTGCTGATCTTAAAATAAAAGCTTTCAGCTTTTTACTGTTGAGTATATTAGCTGTGAGGTTGTTTTCTTATGGCCTTTATTATGCTGACATACATTGGTTGTATACTTAAATTTCTTGAAAGTTTTTATCATGAAAGGATGTTGGATTTTGTCAAATGCTTTTCCTGATTCTACTGAGAGGGTAATATCATTTTATCCTTTATTCTGCCAATGCAGTATAGCACATCAATTAATTTGTATTTATTGAACTATTTTTGCACCCCAGAAATAACTCTTAGTTGGTCATGGTATATGATCCTTCCAATGTGCTAGATTTTGTTTGTAAAAATTGTTAAGAAATTTTGCATCTGTATTCATCAGGGATAGTGGCCTACAGTTTTCTTTTCTTGTGTCTTTGTACGAAGTTGGTATCATGATGATTCTGGACTCATAAAATGAGTGTGGAAGTGTTTTCTCTTCTTCTATTTTTTTGTAAGAGTTTAATAAGGATTGGATTAATTCTGTAAACATTTGGTAGAGTTCACATGTGAAGCCATCTGATCCTCAGATTCCCTTTGTTGGGAGATTTTGAACACTGATTAAACCTCCTAATTTGTTATTGGTCTGCTCAGGCATTACCTTTCTTCTTGATTCAGTCTTGAGAGGTTATATGTTTCTAGTAATTTATCCATTTCTTCTAGTTGTCAATTTATTGCTATATAATTATTCATAAGAGTCTCCTATGATCTTTTTTATTTTTGTGGCATCAGTTGTAATGTCTCATCTTCCAGTTTTGATTTTATTTGAGTCTTCTCTATTTTTCTCCTAGTCTAGCTAATGGTTTGTGGATTTTGTTTACCTTTTCAAAATACCAACTTCAGTTTTGTTATTTTTTGTTTTATATCTCTGCTCTAATTCTTTATTATTTCCTTCTTTCTGCTGACTTTAGGCTTATTTTGTTCTTTTTCTAGTATCTTGAGGCACAAAGTCTGATTGTTTATTATTTGAAATTTTCTTCTCTAATGTAGATGTTTATCACTATAAAATTCCCTCTTCATACTAATTTTTCTGCATCCTATAAGTTTTGGTATACTTTGTTCTCATTTTCATTTCTCTTGAGATACATTCTAATTTCCTTTTTGATTTGCTCTTTGATTCAGTGGTTAGACAAGGCTGTGTTGTTTGATTTCCACGTATTTGTGAATTTTCCTGTTGTCAATTTCTATTCTCGTTTCACTGTTATTAGAAAAGACATTTGCAATGATTTTGATCTTCTTAAATATGTTAAGACTTGTTTTGTGATCTACCATGTAATCCATCCTGGAGAATGCTCCATGTACACTTGAGAATAACACTGATTCTGTTGTTATGGGGTGGAATGTTTTGTAAATGTCAGTTAGGTCACTTGGTCTATGGTATTATTCAAGTCTGCTCTCTCTCTGATTTTCTGTCGGTTGAGATATCCATTATTAAAAGTGGGGTACTGGCCGGGCACGGTGGCTCACACCTGTAATCCTAGCACGCTGGGAGGCTGATGAGGGAGGATCATTTGAGCTCAGGAGTCTGAAACCAGCATGAGCAAGAGCAAGACCTTGTCTCTACTAAAAATAGAAAGAAATTAGCTGGACAAATAAAAATATATAGAAAAAATTAGCCGGGCATGGTGGCACATGCCTGTAGTCCCAGCTACTCGGGAGGCTGAGGCAGTAGTATCACTTGAGCCCAGGAGTTTGAGGTTGCTGTGAGCTAGGCTAATGCCACGGCACTCACTCTAGCCAGGGCAACAGAGTGAGACTCTGTCTCAAAAAAAAAAAAAAAAGTGGGGTACTGAAATCTCCTACTATTATTGCATTGCTGTCTATTCCTCCCTTCAGATATGTCAATGTTCCATTATATATTTAGGTGTTCTAATGTTGAGTGCATGTATATCTATAATTGTTAAATCTTCCTGTTGAACTGACCCTTTATTATTAGGCAATAACCTTCTTTGTCTCTCATGATAATGTCTGACTTAAAACCTACTATGTCTGAGAAGATGGCAAACTAGAAGCAGCCCATGAGTGCACTGCTCTCAAGGAGAGAATCAAAAGTTGCAGGTGGATGCCTACCTACACATAGCTCTTCTTGGAAAGAACACTGTAAAACTCCAGAGAAGCAACGTGCAACATTCAGAATGAAAGAGAAGGTGACGGGGAGATTCATTCAACAAGATCAAAGTGATCTGTGGCGAGGCATCTACACATGGGGAGACATCTACATATGGGGAAAATTAGGAGGATAGAGCTCTGGTGTGCCACACTCACCCCACAGGCACCAGTGGCCCAAGTTGTGAGGGGGCTCCTTTCACTACTGCAGACTTCTGGACTGGCCCGGGACCTGCTAAGAGTCTGTGCAGAGACACTGCACTGGAGAGCAGGCACAGTAAAGATCTGGTGGCTGTTGATCCTGGGTTTCTGTGGCTGAATGTCAGCCTGAGCTCTCAGGTGCACAGCGCCAGGTCTTTATGGGACTTGGCTTTGCAGCAGTAGCCTTTGCATCACTGCTGCAAGTCTGGGGAAAGAGAGGGAAGAGTGGATGGTCCCTCATGCCATGCCCTGTGACTGGATGCCGAGCACCCCTAACACCCAACGCAGGATCTAAGCAGAGGGGGTGCCTCAGGCACCACAGAAACTACCTGGGAAGCTTCCAGTGACTGCCTCAGCAGGACCCAGGGCGGGGGGGGGAACTCCACAATCCCTAGGCTGCTGGAACCGACCTCCTGCCCACATAACTTGGTATCCATGGTCCCTGAGCCAGAGGAACAACCTGCCACCTGTGTGACCTTGCCTCTATGGCGCTCAGTGCTGGCTGTGAGGTTCTTGCTGTGCCCTAGCCCAAGGCTCTACCCTTGTGGCTCCAGAGCTCCTTCCAGGCCTGCAACACAGCCCCCAAGATTTCAGAATTGCGCCTGGGCCCCATGACTCCATCCCTGAGTCTCCACCTCTGCCACAGGGCCAGAGAAACTACCCTGAGATCCATTGCTCTGCCAAGGACCATCCCCTACCCCCCAGCCTCAAGCTGCCATTATACCCGGATCTGGTTTGAGCTGATGCCCATGGTTCAGCCACCCACGACCTCTGCCTAGATAGTCTCATCCAACTGCCACTGTCACCTCTGCAGGGATACCCTGGGCAGAGCAATCCCCCATAGCACCAGCCTCTGTGTAGAGAGTCTCACCCAGCCCCAACTCAAACTTCCTACAACAATCCGGGGAACAACCCACCATCCAATACAAAGATCATCCAGAGTGAGACGAAAGCAACAGATAACCTATGAAGGAAAGCTGATCGGACTAACTGCTGATTTCTCAACTGAAACCTTACAAGCCAGAAGGGACTGGGTCCCTATCCTTAATCACTAAAACAGAATAATGCCCAACCCAGAATTCTTTATCCAGCAAAATTAAGTTTCATCTATGAGGGAGTAATAAAGTCCCTCCCAGACAAGCAATCACTGATGGGTTTTGCGAAGACCAGCCCAGCCCTACAGGAAGTACTCAGACCTGCATTACACTGAATAAATGATCAGCGGCATGTTGTTTATTTTTCATGACTTTGTGTAGATTTCAGTGTTTCTCTTGGACTTGATTTCTGGTTTTATTTCACTGTGTTCTGAGAAGCCCGTAGGCAGGCCAACATTCCAAAGTAGGAAAAAAGTACCATTTAGGAATATCCCCTCCTACTAACTAAGCAGGAACAGATCTCAGCAAAGGAGAACAGGTGTCCTGTAAACCTACTATCCATGAGCTGAGAAAAAAGGATTCAAATAAAAAGAAACCAGCAAAAGAACCCTGGCAAAGTGAAAACTCAAAACAGATTGCAACCCCCAACGGATCACAATTGAGCTACAGCAGGGAACTCTTAACTATAAGGAAACTGTTGAATGACAGAAATGGAATTAAGAATATGGATGACAAAGAAGATGAATAAAATAGAAGAAAAAGTTGAAAACAAACAAAAAGAAGCCAAAAAATTTTCAGGAAATCAAACAAAAAGTCACTAAAGAGCTAGACAACATAAGAAAGGATATAATAGAACTCAAATCAAAGTGTCACTTAGGAAATTTCAAAATCCAGCAGATAACTCCAGCAACAGACTAAACCAAGCAGAAGAAAGAATTTCAGAGCTTGAAGACAAGGATCTCAAGCTAAGCCAGTCATCCAAAGAGGCAGAAAAGAGAATAAAAAAGACTGAGTGATCACTTAGAGATGTGGGACTATGCAAAGTGAACTAATATATGAATTACAGGTATCCCCGAGGGAGAAGAAAGAGCAAAAAGCATGGAAAATCTATTCTAGAAAATTACTGAGGAAAACTTCCCTGGTATCACCAGAGATTCAGGTATCTAGATGCGAGGTGGTTACTGAACATCGAGAGGATTCATAGCAAATAGGATGTCTCCAAGACACAAAGTAATCAACCTAGCCAACGTCAAAATGAAGGAGAAAATTCTACAAGCAGCAAGATGAAAGCAACAAATAACTGAGAAAAGAAAACCTTTCAGGCTAACTGCAGAATTCTCAATGGAGACCTAACAAGACAGAAGGCTTTGGGGCCCCATATTCACTCTTCTTAAGCAGAACAAATGTCAGCCTAGAATTTTGTATCCTGCAAAACTAAGTTTCACAAGTGACAGAGAAATAAAGTCTTTTCCAAAAAAGCAAACGCTGAGGGAATTTGTCATAACCAGACCTGCCCTGCATGAAACACTCACAACTGCATTATACATGAATCAGCACAATAGATACCCACCAGTTCAAAATAACCCCAAAAAGTTAGAGTTCACAGCTTGTATAAAACAACAGCAAAAGAGGTAAAACAAAGCAATAAGGTATTTCCCAACATGATGAACAGAAAAGCATCCCGTCAATTATTCAGTGAAGAAATTAAGATGGGAAGAAAAAGATTCCTGGAACTGAATGACAGAAGGAACACAGCTATCAAAATCTATAGGATTCAACAAAAGTAGGCCTGAGGGGGAAATTCATAGCCTTAAATGCCTACATCGAAAAGACAGAAAGAACACAAATTAACAACCTAATCTCACATCTTCAGGAACTAGAAAAAGAAGAGAAAACCAAACCTGAAGCCAGCAGAAGAAAAGAAATAAAGTCAGAGCAGAACTAAATGAAATGAAAACAAAACAAAACAACAACAAAAAAACAAGTATCAATGAAACAAAAAGTTGGTTCTTTCAAAAGATGAACAAAATTGATAGACCTCTTGCTAGATTAATCAGGAATAGAAGAAAAAGGACCCAAATATGCAAGATTAGAAATAAAAATGAGATATTACAACTGATACCACAAAATAGAAAGTATTATCCATGAATACTACAAAAATCTATATGCACATATAGTTGAAAATGTAGAGGAAACAGACAAAATCCTGGAAACACATAACCTCCCAAACTCATTCATGAAGAAAGAGTCCTTCTGAAGAGACCAATAATGAGCAGCAAGATTGAAGCAGTAATAAAAAAATCTTCCTGCTCAAAAACAAACCAACAAATAAAAAAACCCAACCAGATGGATTTACAGCCAAATTCTACCAGACCTACAAAGAAGAGCTGGTACCCATATGACAGAAATTATTCCATAACATCTAAAAGGAAGGAATCCATGCCAACTCATTCTATAAAGCCAGTATCACTTGATGCCAAAGCTGAGAAATAATAAAACAAAAAAAAGAAAACTACAGACCAATATCCTTCATGAGCATTAGATGCAAAAATCCTCAATAAAATGCTGGCAAACCAAATTCAACAGCACATCCACAAAAAAAAAAAAAAAAACCCACCACGATGAAGTGGGCTTCATCCCATGGACAAGGATGGTTCAACAAATGTAAATCAATAAATGTGATTCACCACATAAACAGAAGCAAAAACAAAGATCATATCATCATCTCAATAGATGCAGAAAAAGCATTCCATGAAATCCAGGATGATTTCATGATGAAAACCCTCCAAAAATTATGCATAGAGATAACATATCTCAAAATTATAAAAGCCACATATGACACACCCACAGCCAGCATCATACTGAATGGGGGAAAGTTTAAAGCATTCCACCTAAGAACTGGAGCAAGACAAGGGTGCCCACTGTCACCACTTCTCTTCAACACAGTACTAGAAGTTCTAGCCACAGCAATCAGGCAAGGAAAAGAAATAAAGGGTATCTAAATTGGGAAAGAGGACGTCAAACTATAGCTTTTTGCTGATGATATGATCTTGTATCTAATAAATCCCAAAGACTCCACAAAAAGACTCCTGGAATGGATAAATAAATTCAGCAAAGTCTAAGGTTACAAAATCAATGTATGCAAATCAGCATTTGTATATACCAATAACAGTCAAGCTGAGAGTCAAATCGAAGACTCACTATCATTCACAGCAGCTACAAAAAAAGATATGAACTACTTAGGAATAATATACTTAAACAGGGAGGTGAAAGATCTCTACAAGGAGAACTATGAAACACTGAGGAAAGAAATCACAGATGACACTAACAAATGGAAAAACATATCATGCTAATAGATTGGCAGAATTAACATTGTTGAAATGTCCATATTGACCAAAGTGATTTACAGATTGAATGTAATTTCCATCAAACTACCAACGTCATATTTCACAGATCTAGAAAAAATAATTCTATCCTTCATTTGGAAACAAAAAAGAACCCAAATAGCCAAAGCATCCCTAAGTAAAAAGAACAAATCTGGAGGCATCACATTACCAGACTTCAGATTAGACTACAGGTTATAGCAACCAAAACAGCATGCTATTGGTACAAAAATAGAGAACACAGACCAATAAAACAGAACAGAGAACCCAGCTATAAAACCATCTACCTACAATCAACTAATCTTTGACAAATCAGACAATAACATACACTGGGGAAAAGAAGCCCTATTCAATAAATGGTGCTGGGAAAACTGGATAGCCACATGCAGAAGAATGAAACAGGACACCTATCTCTTGTCACTCACAAAAGTTAATTCAAGCTGGATAAAAGACTTAAATGTAAGGCATTAAACCATAAACATTCTAGAAGAAAATGTAGGAAAAACTCTTCTAGACATCAGTCTATGCAAAGAATTTATGACTAAGCCCTTAAAGGCAATTACAGGAACAACAAAAATAATAAATGAGACTTGATTAAATTAAAAACTTCTGTACCACAAAGTAAATAAACAACAGAGCAAATAGACAACTATTTGGGAAAATAGAATGGGAGAAAATACTTACAAACTATACATCCAACAAAGGGCTAATATCCAGTATCTACAAAGAACTCAAATCAGCAAGAAAAAAACCCAATCCCATTAAAAAGTGGGCAAAATATGTCAACAGAAGCTTTTCAAAAGAAGATAGACAAATAGCCAACAATTATAGGAAAAAATGCTCAACATCACTAATCATCAGGGAAATGCAAATTAAAACCACAATGAGATACTACCTCACCTCTGTCAGAATGGCTATTAATACATAAACTGCCATATGAGTTGTATTTAATTCACGCTAGTTTTGAGCCTTAGGCCTAGTATGTAACTCACATGTCTCTTCACCTTGGGAGCCATGTGAACCATTTTTCATGTTGCATGTAATTCACACACAGAAAATAATTAAAAAAGCAAATTTTTTATTAAATTAGAAAGGATCATAGTGTTTTTGAAGTTTTAATTCTATTTTTGTAATAAAACACTGTGGTCCCAAGAAAAAAATAATTTTTTTCTAGTGTGGCAGTCCCAATGTCTTAATAAAATGTCAAAAAACAAAAGGTGCTGCCATGAAGGCAGAGAGAAAGGAACTCTTTTACACTGCTGATGGGTCTGCAAATTAGTACACCCTCTATGGAAAATAGTATGAAAATTCCTGAAAGAACTAAATGTAGATCTACCATCTGATCCAGCAATCACACTGCTGGTTATCTACCCAAAGGAAATGAAGTCATTTTGTTTACTGCAACACAGTTCACAATGGCAAAGATGTTGAATCAACCTAAGTGTCCATCAATTCACAAGTGGATTAACAAAATGCGGTGTGTATATACCACGGAGTTATTACTCAGCCATAAAAAGGAATGAATTCATGTTTTTTGCAGCAATTTGGATGGAACAGAGACCATTATCCTCAGTAACGTACCCCAGGAATGGAAAAACCACCACCACATGTACTGTCTAATAATTTGGAACTAATCAGTGGGCACACATGGGCACAGAAAGAAGTAATAGTCTTTGGAAATCAACAAGGGAGGAGAGGGGTGGAGGAAAGGGGTAATAATTTACTTAACAGGTACAACGAATTCTATCTGGGTGGTGGGTACACTAGTAGCACTGACTAAAGCATTATAAAAGCTATCCATGTACCAAAATAACTTGTACCCTCTCAATATTTTGAAATACAAAAAAGGAAATCTACTACGTCTGATATATGTATAGCTACCCTTGCTCTCCTTTGGTTACAATTTGCATGGAATACCTTTCTCCATCCCTTCACTTTCAGCCTATATGTGTCCTAAAGCTAAAGTGAGTCTCTTATAGACAGCATATAGTTGGATTTTATTTTTTTTTCAGCCATATAGCCACTCTGTATGTTTTGATTGGAGAGTTTATTCCATTTACATTTAAAGTAATTATTGAGAGTTAAGGACTTACTATTAACAATTTAACTGTTCTCTCTCTGTTTTGTAGTTCTGTTGTTCCTTTCTCTCTCGCTGTCTTCCTTTGTGATTTAATGATGTTTTTGGAGTAATACACTTTGATTCTTTTCTCTATATTTTCTGTTATCTACTGTAGGTTTTCTCTTTGTGGTTTCCATTAGGCTTATGTAAAATTTCTTATAACTTATCTATTTTAACCTGATAATGTAACTCAAAATGCACACAAAACTACAATGCTGCAGACCTCCTGCTAGGGTCCGTGGGTGGGGGAGCCTGTTGCCCATCTGGGTTGTTTCTTAAACTGCTTAGGGATTTAAAAGGTGGAAGATTTATATGATCTGCAGAGAAATCAGAGTATGGGGAATTTATAATTATATCAAAATAAAAAGTTTAATTTAAAAAATGGAAGACTATGAAATAAAATGCCCATGGGTAGAATGATGACACTATAAATAAATATCCCCTAATCAATTTCTAATCTCAATGCTATTTCCCTATAAATTCTAAACTTTTTTTTATAAAGACATTCGATAAACTGAAGTATAATGCTATATGGATAAATTAAGGCTCATAAGTAGCTACATCAACTTTGGAAAAGAGGAGATAAAAAAATAGACCAACTCTTGTACTAGGATTGGAATTAGTTGGCTCTTCCTTTTCCAATTCCTAGAGTCTATTTATTAGGTTGTCTATTTCTAAGCTTTCTGTTTTTTGGTTGTGAGCATTTATTGCTATTAGTTTTCCTCTCAGGTATGCTTTTGCTGTATCCCACAGGTTTTGATAACTTGTTTCTCCGTTATCATTTAGTTCAAAGAAACTCTTGATTTCCCTCTGTATTTCCTCCTTAAGCAGAACTAAAGGAAATTGAAAACAAGAGAATTATATGGAAGATCAACAAAACCAAAAGCTGGTTTTTTGAAAAGATAAAATTGACAGCCCTCTTGCTAGATTGACAAGAATTCAAAGGGAAAGGACTCTAATAAACTTAATTAGAAATGAAAAAGGAGAGGTCACAACAGACACGACAGAAATACAAAACATTATTTTTTACTACTATAAAAACCTATATGCCCAAAAACTATATAATGAGGAGGAAATGGACAAATTCCTGGAAACATACAACCTCCCTAAGTTCGCCCAGGAGGTAACAGAATATCTGAATATTGGAGAAGTAATTAAAAACCTCCCAAAACATAAAAGTCCTGGACCAGATGGCTACACTACAGAGTTTTACCAAACATTCAAAGAAGAACTCATACCTATACTACAGAAATTATTCCACAACACTGAGAAAGATGGTATCCTTCCTAACTCAATCTATGAAGCCAATATCACCTTGATACCAAAGCCAGGAAAGGACACAACAAAAAAAGAAAACTACAGACCAATATCCCTCATGAAAATAGATGCAAAAATCCTCAACAAAATTTTAGCAAATAGAATTCAGCAGCACATCAAAAAATAATTCACCATGACCAGGTGGGCTTTATTCCAGGGATGCAAGGCTGGTTCAACAAATGCAAATCTATAAATGTAATTCGCCTCATCAATAAAAGCAAGAACAAAGACCATATGATTCTCTCAATACATGCGGAAAAAGCATTTGACAAAGTCCAACACACCTTTATGATGAAAACTCTTAACAAAATAGGCATAGATGGCTCATTACTTCAAATTATCAAGTCCATTTATGACAAACCCATGGCCAATATCATACTGAATGGGGAAAAATTGAAACCATTCCCACTTAGAACCAGAATGAGACATGGTTGCCCACTATCTCCACTTCTATTTAACATAGTGCTCGAAATCCTCACTACAGCAATTAGACAAGAGAGGAGTATTAGTGGCGTCCAAATAGGAGCAGATAAGATCAAACTCCCGCTCTTTGACGATGATATTATATCTAGAAAACCCCAAGGATTCATCCAAGAGACTCCTAGAATTGATAAATGAATTCGGTAAAGTCTCAGGATATAAAATCAATACACACAAATCAGAGGCATTCATATATGCCAGTAACAGTCAAGCCAAAATGCAAATGAAAAACGCAATACCTTTACAACAGCCTCAAAGAAAATTAAATATCTAGGAATATATTTAACAAAAGATGTGAGAGACATATACAGGGAGAACTACGAAACACTAAGAAAAGAAATCATAGAAGATGTAAATAGATGGAAAAATCTACCTTGCTCATGGACTGGTAGAATCAATATTGTTAATATGTCCATACTATGTAAAGTGATCTGCAGAATTAATGCAACCCCTATCAAAGTACCACCATCATTCTTTACAGATCTAGAAAAAATAATTCTATGCTTTGTATGGAACCAGAAAAGACTTCGTATAGTCAAAGCAATCTTGAGTAAAAAGAACAAACTGGGAGGTATCAGTCTATCAGACTTCAAGCTGTACTGCAAGGCTATAATAACTAAAACAGCATGGTACTGGCCAAGAACAGAGACGTAGACTTTTGGAACAGGACTGAGAATCCAGAGATGAAACCATCCACATGTGGTAATCTAATCTTTGACAAACCAGACAAAAATAGACACTGGGGAAAAGAATCGCTTTTCAATAAATGGTGCTGGGAAAACTGGATAACTACATGCAGAAGAATGAAACTGGATCACCACTTCTCACCTCTCACAAAAATCAATTCAAGATGGATAACAGACTTAAACCTAAGGCATGAAACCTTAAGAATTATAAAAGAAGATGTTGGAAAGACCCTTTCACAGACATCAGCCTAGGCAAGGAATTCTTGAAGAAGAACCCCAAAGCAATCACTGCAGCAACGAAAATAAATAAATGGGATCTAATCAAATTAAAAAGCTTCTGCACTGCCAAGGAAACTATCATTAGAGCAAATAGCCCACAGAATGGGAGAAAATATTTGCTCTCTACACAACTGATAAAGGGCTGATAACCAGAATCTATCTAGAACTCAAAAAAATCAACAGGAAAAAATCAAACAACCCCATCAACAAATGGGCAAAGGAAATGAACAGAAACTTTTCAAAAGAAGACCAAATAATGGCCAGAAAACACATTAAAAAAATGGTCAACATCTCTAATCATTAGAGAAATGCAAATCAAAACCACAATGAGATATCATCTAACCCCAGTGAGATTGGCCTCTATCAAAAAAATCCCAAAAAACAAATGCTGGCGAGGATGTGGAGAGACAGGAACACTCTTACGCTGCTGGTGGGACTGCAAATTAGTGCA
>RJWJ010029208.1:0-20814 GCA_004363605.1 Indri indri
TTTTTATCCTACTGTCTCAGCCTCCCGAGTAGCTGGGACTACAGGCATGCGCCACCATGCCCGGCTGATTTTTTCTATATATATATTTTTTAGCTGTCCAATTAATTTTCTATTTTTGGTAGAGATGGGGTCTCACTCTTGCTCAGGCTGGTCTCGAACTCCTGAGCTCAGAATGATCCGCCCACCTCGGCCTCCCAGAGTGCTAGGATTACAGGCGTGAGCCACCGCGCCCGGCCCTTGAGTTTTGTATATTTAATACACTTAGAGTATTTAAGAGGAGCTGCTATTTATGAATTTAATTAAATGTTTGGAGTTGTTTGTTCAACGTTGCAATCAGTGTTAAACGTTTGTGAAAATCCAATTTGCTAAATTCATGAATTTTTTAATAGACTTTGTTTTTTAGAAGAGTTTTAGATTTACAGCAAAATGGAGCAGAAAGTACAGGCAGTGCCTGTGTACACTCTGCCCCCACACATGTGCAACCTCCCCACTGTCAGCTTCCAAATCACAGTTGTCAGGCAGAGGCCAGAGTTTGCATTAGGGCTCACTCTTGGTGCTGGACAGTCTGGGGGTTTGCGAACGTACAAAGACACGTATCCACCATTACAGTAGCATACAGAGCAGCCTCACTGCCCTAAAAATGCTCTTGCTCCACCTCTGCATCCCAGCATGATTGCTGGGTCACATGGTAAGAATATGTTTAGTTTTTTTTTTTTTTTTTTTGAGACAGGATCTTGCTCTGTCTCCCAGGCTAGAGTACAGTGGTGTCATCATAGCTCACTGTAACCTCAAACTCCTGGGCTTGAGTGATCCTCCTGCCTCAGCCTCCCAAGTAGCTGGGACTACAGGTGCATCTCACCTTGCTTGGCTAATTTTTTCTATTAGTAGAAATGGGGGTCTTGCTCTTCCTCAGGCTGGTCTCGAACTCCTGGCCTCAAGTGATCCTCCCACCTCGGCCTCTCAAAGTGCTAGGATTACAGGCGTGCGCTGCCAGACCTGGCCAATATGTTTAGTTTTATAAGAAATTGCCACATTGTCTTCCAACATGGCTGTACCATACTGCAGTCCCGCCAGCAAGGACGGAGAGCTCCTGGTGCCCCCCACACCCTTGTCAGCATTTGGTGTTTTGGATTTGGGCTGCTGTAACAGGTGTGTTGTGGTATCTTGTTTTAAATATGTTTGACTTATTAGCTATGTTAGTAGTATGTGACTAGTTAGAGAAATAGTAATTTAAGGAGTGATGATTGTTATAAAATTCGTAAGATTAATACCTGGGTGTTAAACCAGGTGTAAATAGTTGATGTTCTACTCCATGCCCAGAAACCCTTCAGATTTGAAATAACCATTAGGGCCTTGAATATGGACCGAGCAGCACAGGACTGGGTGGGGGTGGCTAGAGAGGGCCAGATTTCTCTCTACGATACACTAGAAGTATTTTGAAGGGAGTGTCGAGGGGAGAGGGGCCAATGAAGGTTGGCGAGAGTGGGGGACAAAGCAATATGGCAGGAGGCCAAAGCCCAGGATGGTGGAGGTGGCTAAGGGAAAACTGAAGCATGGAGTGGTGTATATTTCATTTGATGTGATTAGCATTGCTGTGATGCGAACCTTCTGCACTTTCACAAGTTGGCTACACTATAAATACTTATGTGAATGTTTTCTGTGCAACTCCAGGAAAAATGTCCATAGTGACATCCATGACAGAGACAAGGAACGGCCACAGGCGGGGGGAGCTGAGTGAGACCACGGGCTTTGTGGCAGCGGCCTGAAGTCACTTAATGTGGTCGCCTCCCTCCAAGGGCTGTGTGGGAATTCTGTGACAGGGAAGGGAGAGGAGGGACAGTATGTGGCATGTGGTGGATGCACAGCCTGTCAGAGCTGGCCCTTACCAGCTTGCAAGCTGATTGTTAAATTTTCAGGTTTTTGTGAGCTGGATATCAACCCATTGGTAGACTGAAACCCACCATGGTAGGAGGTATTTACACCACGGAAATTGGCACAAACATTACAAATCAGCAGCCCTCCCCACCCAACTCCTTGCCCATAGCCACGTGTCAAATATTTACCACCATGGCCAGCGTGTGCCACCCTCTCTGGTCTGGCTCCTGTCCTCCTTCCAGGCTCCTCTCCTGTCACGTCCTGTCTTCGGACCCCAGAAATGCCAGAGGAGTCGCGGTTTCTGTCTCCTGGCCTTCTGCACGCACTTCCGCCCTTCCCCTGGCTCCTTTCCATTTTTTAAGACTCCACTCAAATGTCGTCTCCTGGGGAAAGACCTGCTCCAGGGCTGCTGCCAGCACAGACAGTGCCTTGCACACATTAGGAAACGGTGTGAGACCCTGCGGGACCCTTCCCCAGGGCTCTCCTCCCATCCTCACCCCTGAAGTTCAAGGCCCCTGAGGCAGGACTTCGGATCCACTCACTTCTGAATCAGAAGAGTCTGGTGTGGGCTGGGCCCTGTCTCAGCTGCAGAACTGATCTCCCCGGGTGGGTTTCGTGCTTCAAGGACAGTGGTGGTGGCACTGAGTGGTGGGTGATGCCTTCCCTGAGATTAGAGAGAAAACTCTGCAGAGCTTTGCTGGATGAGGGGAGGTGAGGGTTGGCAAGAGAGGGGCCTGCTGCCCACGGCAGGGAACCAAAGAGAAGAGCCCCTCGGGTGCTGAGGCCTGGGGCTTCACTGGCCACCCCTGTTAGGGAGGGGGTCCCCAGGCCTCTGGGATGGCTCCAAGGTGTCAGTGCACCAGGCCAAGACCTCCCCTGCTGCTGTCTCTGCCATTGCTCCTGGCCAGAGCCACTTTCTGACTTGTCAGCAGGACTGGAAGTGGTGACTTGAATGATAAATTCAGACTGCAGGGAAAATTTTTAGGGCTGCAGAGAGAAGAGCTTCTCTTGGGGCTTTTACAAGGCTCTTTCTTCCTCAAAGACAATGCTGTCCCCATGCTTAAACCTCACTTCTGCCGTCAGGGCCACCAGTTCTCACTGGAAGGGGGGCGTGTGAGACGAAGAGAAAAATGGGAAGATGCCAGCTGAGTCGGCCTCAGGAACCTGCAAGAAATACAGCTGGCCCTGCACACTCTGTCCGCTCCGTTCACCAAGGACCACTGGCAACCGGGGGCTGAGGGAGCTGCCAGAGAATGTTCCCTGACACTGTTTCTTACTCATAGCAGGGCCCCATCACGAATCCTCTTTTACTTTAGAATTGTGTCATTTAAAAACCCTAATCAACAATTACTTTCAAATGCACAAGCCAGTCTTTCTGCTGGTGGCAGGACATTTCCCCCTCCCAGCAGGAGAGCGCTTTGGAATGAAGAGGGAGGCTGGGACCCAGATGGGTGAGCCACCCGCACAGCCAGCACAAGTCTTGCCCAGGTGTCTGTCCTGACCCTGGGCTTTCTGGCTGGGATGTGCACTTCAGCTCACCTCTCCGGTTTTGGATTTTCCGAGAGTGGCCAAGCTTCCTTTTCCTGGAACGCTGAGTGCCTGTTTCTCCGGAGCCTCTGGTGCCCAAGCAGGCCTGGCCCTGCCGACATCCCGCTGCTTTCCCGGGAACCGCTCCAGGGTGGTTGACCTGGTACCTTGCACAAACCTTTCGCTCAAAAAATCTAGCCCTGAGCCAGGCGGGCCTGCCAGGGGAGAGCTGAGAACGTCAGGCTTGCTGAGCAACTGTCGGTTTAACAGGACCACGAGGAGCATCTTGTTATTCCTGTCGTTCTGGCCTGAGAAACTGCAGCACCACGTATTTTCCTGTGTCTTCGTTCCCCCTCTTAACTTATGACTAAAACAGGTGCTAAAATAGGCCACAGACCTGCCACCTCCATCTAAACAAGCTGTGCCTCTCAGCAAAAGGATGGAACTCCCTTTGTGACTTGTGGACATGGTGTCACCCTCTGGTGCTCGCTGTGCTTTGGCATAAATTACAACCCTGCAAACAGCTCCTGGGTGCCTCCCATGGCCGGGCATTGTGCTAAGCAATGCACAACATCATCTCGTTTAATTGTCTCAACCACCTGGTGCGGAAGGGCAGTATCATTATTATCATCACCGTGTTCCAGGAGACAAAGGGGGGTCAGCGAGTCAGGACGCTCGCTAGCGGTGGAGTTGGGATTTAAGCTCAAATCTGTCAGCCCGGGGTACCACACTCCTTCCTGTGACCTGTCAATTCAAAGTCTGACTTTGACTAGTCTTTGGACAGCAGACGAACTTTATGACACCAGTCCCCTTTTGAGAAAGTAGAAAAATGCCATCCCTAGAAAATCTCTCCACACATGATTAAAAGGTAAAATGAATGTTGAGTTTACCCACCGGCGACAGGCACTGACTTGTCCTGTCGTGTTTTCTCTCTGCAACCTGCGTTTTCCCACCTCCAAGTCGTATCTGGTAAGTATTATGTTGGACCATCCGAAATTGATGTTATTGTCGGTCAAAACCAGTAAAACGTCAGCAATTTTATGCGCCCCAACCTGGTAAGAGACGCTGCAACTTGAAAAGCCGCCGCTGTCTTCCTTACTCCACCCCCCAGCAATGCTGCTTGTCCAAATCTTACCCTCATTCAATTCCAGCTTAAATAACGCCGCCTCCTCCGAGAAGCCTTTGCTAAATTCCCGCGGCGACCATCCTTCCCGAACTCCCCTAGCACTCCGTCCCCCTCGTCACCGTCTTCCAGGCACGTCGGTCGCGCGTCTATGCGCACGCGCTCCGGTCGGATCCGGCAGCCGCGTCTAACTCGTCCGTGTCTGCCCGGCTCTCAGCACAGTGCCCGGCACGTGGCGGGTCCGGTAAGAGTTTACCGAGCTCAGCTGCGTGACTTCCGGCTTCCTGCGGTGGCAGCGGCTGTCTAGGAATTGGCACTCCAGCTTGTAGAATGTTCTGGGGGGCGGGAGGGGGACAGTGGTCTTTCCCGCCGCTCCCACGCTCGCCGCGCACTGGCCTCGGACCGGGGCGGCGACGACGCACCAATGGCCGTGCCGGGCCGGAGAGGGCCCGGGAGCCTTCTCGGGGTGAGGAAGACTCCAGTGCGCCAGGGACAGAGCCCTCCTCGTGTCACCCACCCCGAGAAGCCCCTCCCATGTGACCTGAGTGGCAGGGCTGTGAGCCGCACTTCCGGCCGCCGCCTCAGGCAGGGTCTCAGACGCGGCCTGCGGGCCACCAGTCGGCGGGCAGGTGGCTCTGCGCCCCCCACTGGCTGCGTTCTGGCAAGGACGCCCCGGCGGCCCGTCCCTCGCAGGACTGATGGAAGTGGGAGGACCAGCGAGTCTGCGTTTCTTCCTCAGAGAGGCGGCCGCGTGGTCCGCCGCCCGGAAGGCGCGGCCGGAACCGCAGGGTGCGGTTTCCACTGCGGTTCTCCTGTTCGAAGGCCTGACTGGAAAGCGGGGCGGGCAGACCCGGATCCAGCCCGCGGGGCAGGCACGGGGCAGACGCCGGGGAGGACCAGGGCGGCCTCGGGGCTGTGCCCTCGGGCGCCCCCGCGGGTCGCTCGCGCCGCGCTTTCCCGCCTTCCTCCCTCCCCGCTCGCCCAGGCTCCAGTGAGCATGCGCACGTGCCGGCGAGGCCTCTGAAAACCATTCCGGGGACACAAAATCCAGCCCCAAACACACGCGAACGTACTTACAGAGCCGCGAAGAGCTGTACGAACGTGAAGACTCGCCGTCGCCCACTCGCTCCCTAATTCCCTGAAGGACACGCCAGCACCGCGGCGGTGCCGCGCACACGGGCGAACAGCCCCGCGGAGACGCGCAGAGAGGCCGGAAGAGCAGCCGGCGCCAGACGGGACGCAGGCCCGGGGGGTGGGGGGCTCGGCGGAGACGGGGTGCGGAGGGACGCAAAGGGAAGGCTCCTTGGAGGAGGCGGCCCCACGGGAACCCTGCGTGGCAGGAGCCAAGCAGGGGGACAGTTAGATGGGGACGGGAAGGGCACCCACACCCGGGAGCGGCACAGGCAAAGGCTGCGAGTCACGGAGACGGCGACACGAGTGGGGACCTCAGCGGCCGCACGCGGGGAGGGGAAGGGCGCGGGGCCGAGAGATCAGAGACCGCGAAGGCGAAGGCGGGTCGGACCCCGCGGCCCCCGAGTTGCCGGGAGGATGCTCTGGAAGCACGAGGCGGCCACTGAGGTTTTCCTGTGAGGACCTGGCGACACTTCGGAACGGGGACGCAGGAGGAAAACCAGGGCAGGGAGCTAGATGAGGAGTTCTGCTTTGGGTGTCCTGACCTTTCCTTTTAAGTGGGAAATAGTTTTTTTCCCCTTTATTCCGTTGATTTGTTTCATTGCAATTTGTTTTGTTGAAAAAGAAAAAAAAAATCAAGACACACAAAAGTCTATAAGTGAATAAAAATTCTCTTAATAGTTAACGTATCAGTGAATGTTCTTCCAAATCTTTTTTCTATGCATATATAATTGTTAAAAAGCATAACTAGGACGAGAGTGTAACACTTTAAAAGCCTTGTGGCGCTCAGCCGCACCCCAGATCAGCGCCGTTGCAATCTCTGGGGTCTGGGGACCAGGCCTGGGCGTTGTCAAGGCTCCCGGATGGCTCCGGTGCCGTCAGGGGTGGGGACCCAGAGCTGAGACGGCGCGGGAGGGAGAGCACAGGCGCCTCTGCCAATTCCACGCTGCTCCGGAAGGCTCCAGAAGGAATCCAGAATCTTTGCAATAGCAAGAGTCAGTGGCCATAAGGCAGGTCAGACTTTGACCCGGCGGAATCAGACTCAATCATGATTCAAAGAACTGGGGAAATGACAGTAATTTTAGACATTCTGGTCGAGCCCGGTGGATGCCTTGCCCTGGGTGGGCAGCCTCTGCAGTGTCCAGTTTGATACAACGCCTCGAGATTCAGGCTTTCTGCTGGCCGCTGCCATCGAAGAAGCTGGCAGCCTCTTAGCAAGATTAACTTCAGGTAATATCAGGGAAAGGGATCGTAGACTCTTGGAATCGGCAGTCACCTCCTTAAAGAAAGAAGGTGAGGAGGAAAAAGAGGGCCTCTGATTCCCATTAGAGCTTCGAGTCCAAGAATTGTAAACACGGCCAGGCTGCCAAATCTCACTCTAAATATATTCCAATGATCTCATGTTTTCATATGCACTGGAATAAAAAGAGGCATTTTTATTCGCTTGGACGACAGCATCTTGAGATGTTATGGGGGTGCTGTAGAATTACTAGTTAGATCAAGAGCTGCAGTCGCTATTTCAGCCATTCACAGTCACCACAACGGGCATGTTGAATACACTGAGTGACAATTATCTTGTCATTGCAAGTTGGACCCTCAAATGTGTTCCCAAATGCCAGTGGTAACCCCCCGCCCCCACGGGAAAATGTCTCCAATCAAAGAACCTCTGAGCAGAGCCCAGCGAGGTCTGGAGAGAGCAGCACATACTTTGCGGTGATTAACATCTCGGTTTTAGCCTTCTCATCTGCAAGGGCGTCATCTGTTACTCGTTTTCTCTTTGGCCAAAGAGACCACATCCAGTGTCCCAAAGGAGAAGGCTGGGAATTCTTCCGAAAGCCCTTTTAGGAGAAGCCCAGTGAGAGGGCAAGTGAAGCTTCATTCCTTTTGTAGCAGATGTCACAGCGAGAGAGGGCGCCAGCCCATCTCTGTGCCCTGGGTGGGCAGCCTGGCTGCTCCTCACCTCCGAGCTGAATAAAGAGTTGATCCTAACACCAAGGATGCTTTCAGTGACCGGTGGGGTAACAGGAGGGTCCAGCACCCCAGTTCCCCCCAACCCTGGAGCCCACCTTCACTCTCCTCTGGAGTCTTCGCCCCAGCCCCGCGGGCACATAAATCAAGCCGCAGGGTAGCTCAGAAATATGACGAATACCTTGGCTGGCTCCCGCTTGAAAAGACAAGGGGGAGGAGAGGGATTCTAAAGTAACCAGGCCCTGGCTGCAAATGCAGCCAGAATTTAGTGTTCCTGGAGCTGGCCCCAGCTGCTCAGACAGAAGCTGCCAGGGGAGTCTTCCCTGGGGGCAGCCCCAGCTCTCCACGCTCCGGAGGAGAAAAAAGCTTTGGTGTCTGTCAAGAACATTATTCAAAAATTCTTGGACACTTCTAAGTCCTTGCTGCGAGCTTGGAGAAGGGGGGTCGGGGGAAGCTTTGCCTGGGCTGGGCTGGCCCTCGGGGATAGGCTGAGGTTGGAATGCTGCTGTTCTCGGAGCTCTCCCCGAGGCGGGTACTCGCTGCTCGTGCGTGTTCATGTGTGCCTGCGTGTTTGTGCATGTGCATGTGTGTGCACATGTGTAGGGGCTGGGGAGTCAAGAGAGCCCGCCTGAGAGCCCGTAGTTTTAAGTACGTTGCCAGCCTTCAGGTCGGGGCCTGCTCAATGCAGGGGTTGTTAGTGTGTCCCCACCCCCGCTCCCCGCCCGTCTCTGTTTCCTAGTTTAACGAGCTGCCCGTGTCTCTGGTCCCTCAGTTCATTCTTTCCAGTGGGTCAGGACCCTGCTGGAATGACTCTCGAAGAGCCCGCTCTGCCCTCCTGACCAGGGACTCCCAGTAGGTAAAGCTGGGGGCCCTGGGTGGCCCCTCCTGTCCCTCTGTCTGCCAGGCCCCTGCAGGGGCCTGCGTGTCCCCGCCCTCCCATCAGGTGCCACAGAGCCATGTCTGCACAGGGTACCAGTCCAGGCTTTGGGGAGCTTCAACCTTGAGATCCTTTTGGTTTGGTTTTGTTCTTGAGTGTCATGCAGAGATTATTCCAACGGCCACAGACGAGAGATTGCGGGAGGGGCCTGCACACAGCAGAGGGCCAGCCAAGATGTCTTCTGAGCAGAGCTCTGGTAGGGATCAGGGCTCAGACGTGAAGGCTTTGAGCAACGTGTGTCAGAGGCTCAGAAGGGTTGCCTCCCTAAAAAAATGTTAATCATGTTAAAATATTTACTCCCCTCTCCGAAACCTCCTCAGCACTTAAAAGCATTTTTTACTGATTTTTTTAAGAGAAGCAGCACTGTGGGGTTGCAAGAAGACAGACCATTATCCCCACCCCCCTCTCTGCTCCCCCAAACTCCCCTCCTGACCGCAGCGTCGCTCTTCCACGCTGGCTGGTAGAGCAATTAACTCCCCTCAGGGCAGGGGTAGATCACCATCTCAGGCCTCCACCCAGGGTTTCCTGTCACCGAAGTCACACTGATGCAAATCCATTTTTCATTAGGAGAAAATAAAACTCACAAGTGACATCAACTGAAAAATGTTCTCTGAGAGCAAGTTATTTCCATCTAAAGCTAAGCACATGACAGCTGGTGACTTTTAATGGAAAGTAAAATTTGCTGGGCTGAATTACTATCAAACCACTTGAGAATTTGTGTTTTTAATTTTCCTTTTTGGAGAAAGGCAGTGCTTTGGAGTCCAGCAGAGCTGAAGAGGAATGGAAAGGTCTGGTCCTGCCTCTAATTGCGGCCTTAGGAGACCCTGGAAAACGCTCTGTGAAATCATGTCCCAATAGCTAGGTATATTAATTTTCTTTACCCTATACTTAAAACTCATTTAATAAGCTGGTTAGAAAGCAAAGTCTGCCCCGCCATTCATTTGGGCCCTATAGCAAATTAGTTGTGTGTGTACTGAAAACTCTGTCTTTTCCCTGCTCAATGGAAAATGGCTGGTAAGAAGCACCTGGTGGGTGACTGCTATGGATGGGCTCCTTCACGTGCTGGAGCCCTCACCCCCAGTGTGGTGGCAGCAGGGGCTGGGCCCTTTGGCAGGTAATTAAGTTTAGATCAGGTTATGAGGCTGGGGCTTCCATTGCTGGATTAGTGTCCTTATAAGAAGAGGAAGAGAGAAGAGCTGTCTCTCCTCACCAAGCGATGACACAGGGAAAAGACAGCTGTCTGCAAACCAGGAAGAGAGAGCCCTTTCCAGGACAGAATCTGCCCGTGTCTTGATCTCGGGCTTTCCACCCTCCAGGACTATGAGAAATAAATGTTACTGTTTAAGCCACCCAGTCTGTAGTGTTTGCTGTAGCCCCACGAGGCTGACACAGTGTTCGAGAAGGCTAGAAGGTGCTGTTACCAGAGCTCCAGGGGGTGACATCCTCATCCTGAGCATAGTCAGACATGAGAGAGGAATTGTCTGAGACTAGCTCTTCTGTACAGCCTGTTTCAGGTCATTATGAATTCAGTTTCTCTTTCCTTCCAGAATCTTCTAGCACTTCTAGAATGTGTAACATATTTGTTGTCAATAGAAAGCCTCTCCAGAACTGGGGGACAAGGTCAAAGGGTCTCAGGCTTTGAAGGAAAGCTGTACGAATCTCCACAACACAATGGAGACTAAGCACCTACAGGTGCAACCCACCCTCAGGGAGCTTTTGCAGATGCATCGCTGAGAATTATATGGTTCGTTATTATACATCAAGATTCATAGCCCAAAGTTTATTGGAAGATTAAACTGTATAAAGCAATGACAAAATAAGTTGTTATTGATAAGTTGTCAAATAATAAGCCATGTTATTTGATGAGAATTAAAGTGGATACACATGAAAGATCCTGTGAAGAGCCTAGAAAGAGAGAGTTGAAGAGCAAGAGTCCAGGCAGTGCCTCTCCGGGAGTGCCAAGGGAATGGCAGAGAAGGGATTCAGACTCTGCCACGATCTGGCCACACACCCCTCAACGCCTTTGCTCGGATTCCTGCCTAAGAAGCAATTTTCTAAATGCTAATTCAGTGTCTGGTACACAGCAGAAAGGATAGTAATCAGAAGGGTATGTCCCTTGCATACGTTAGTTCCCCTGGCACTCTGGTTTCTCGTCAGTCTGCCATGGGAGTTTGGCTGGCAAGAGTCCATTCCTTGGGGCCTGGCAAACTTTGTGTGGACAGATTACAGGGGGTTTCTGGAACTTGAAAGTTAAGGGCCAGAGCTGGACCCAGACCTGTACCGAGGCACAGATGCCCTTTGAGCCTCAGTCTGATTGTGCGGCCAGCCACGGAACGTCACCAGCTGGCAACTCCAACCACAGTGGCCTTGGTTCCCGCGTGCTGATGAATGACTTTCTGCATGTTTGTCTGTCTTACACAGCTCCATCTCTCCCTCCTGCTCCCTCAGATTGTGGGGTTTTCTGCAGTGCAGGACGGCCTGTCCTCTGTCATACGTTAAGTGTGCAAGCTCCTGACCTCAGGGACACTCAATACATCAAATAACTTTGTAAGTAAAGATATTTGAAAACGTGATAGGTGAAAATGTAATTTATTTATCTTTTTTGGAATCCAATGATAAAAAGCATAGTTAAAACAGAAGCTAAAATGTTCTGTTGTTTGATTTTCAGTTTCTGTCTGAACTGACTCTCCACCCCAGCCTACTTTCTTTACAGAAAATTGTTGGGGCTCAGAAAACAATACCCCCAAATGAAGGCCTCGGAAGCAAAAGTTCTTCTCTGACCTTGTCCTGCCCTCCGGTCTCTCAGTCCCATTCTCCCCCAAGGCTAGCCGTCGAGACTAGAACCCCTCTTCCCCCAGGTGGGTCATAGAAACCAGAACCCCTTTGCCCCAAAGCCAGCCATAAAACCTGAAAATACCACTCTAACTTTCCCTCTGTGTAAAAACTGGCCATAAAAAATTATCTGACCCACCTCGTTTGACGGGAGGTCATAAGACCCCCATTCCAGAGAGGATTCTAACCGATATCCGGAAGGAAGGATGCCGCTTGGCGAGGCCGAGAAGAATCTAGACAGATAGGCCTTGCTGGGTTTCCCCACTCAGTCGATTAGCATTAGATATATCCCTTTTGTCCAATCATATTTCTGTCTGCATGGCTCTCCCTCCTCCGTTACACGTAAGCATAAAAATAGACAATTTCCCCTGTACCTTTGGGTCTTCATTCTGAAGGCTCCTGTGTATACACATTGAATAAATTTGTACACCTTTTCTCCAATTAATCTGCCTTTTGCAAGTAGATCTTTCAGTGAACCTGCAGAAGGCCAAGGGGCACTTTCCCCGTGGCTCCTACACAAGCAAGAAGTTCCATTCGCCACACCTTTCTGACTCTGTCCTCTGGCTTTTGTTTTCAGTTCATCTGTCCTCTACGTGCTATTAAATAAGATGCTATTTGAGGGCTGATTAGAGCTTGCAGTATTTAAATTTATTCTCAATTATATTGTTATAGGTAATCATTACAGCCAATCACCATTATGAACTACAAACCTCTCGATCGTCCTGTAACAAAAAAGTTGCTGAACTTGAGTGTCCTAGTGACAGTCGTAGCAGGCTCCCCACGGCCGCAGCAACGACTCTGGAGAAGGGAAGTAAGCGCGGAGAATGGGCCTCAGCCGGCGCACAAGAGCGGAATTCTGGTCGCACCCTTGGCTAGAGGCGTGAGTTTGGGCGAGATCCTTTAACCGAGAGGCCGTTTTCTCATGTATAGTAATGCGGATGACGATTCCTATTCCATGGGATCGGTGTGAGGGTTCGATAACATGACCTGTGTCAAACCCGCAGCGCACTGTCTGGAACAGATGGAGCAAGAGCAGTGCTACTTCCTTCCGGCCTGTCTACGCCCGGGGCACAGGGCGGGGGAAGCAGGGCGCTCTTGTGTGACGGGCCCTTCTGGAACTGCCGGGACGTGACCTACATGGGAGGGGTCCAACAGCACCCAACTCCTTCCCGGGGCTCTGTGACAGCTTGGCTCCTAAACACAAAGCGGGGAGAAAAGTCTGCATTTACAACGACGCCGTAAAATAAGAAACGAAGAAGTCATGCTTCACTGTCAGAATGGAACCACTTCTGGCCCTTTTGTTGGGAAGTTGCCTCCGTCCAGCGCATCCGACAGGGAACCGCGGAGACAGATCGCACTGCAAACTCGCTCGATTTCGCCTTCCGCTCTTTACCAGCGCCGACGGTTTCACGGAGAAAGAGCGGAACGGCTGCTTGCACCAGCGGGCTCGGTGGGCGTTGGCTCCTGCCGACCGCGGAGCAGGACGTTGGCGCGGCGCTCGCAGCTGCCGAGCGGTTCCGAGGGCCGGGCCCTGCTGTGCATTTTCCAGGCACTGTCTCGTTGGACCTCGTGACAGCCTCGGGAAGGAGGAACGGTCCATGCTGTCTCTGCAGCCGAGGCGACAGGCACGGCCGGCAGCTGCGTGTGGCAGGCAGTTGACCGCGGAGGGTGCTGGGGGGAGGCCCCCGCTCTGCTCTAGAAAGGGCAGCGTGTGGCCAGCGAGGGCCCCGTGTTCCCGGGCACGTTCCCAGTCACGCTGCCCAGCGGGGGGCGGGCGCGGGCATGTGAGACAGGGCGCTCTCCCCTCGGCTCACCTGCGCTCCCGCCTTGGGACAGGCCCCTGGTCCCTCTCCCCTGGAGCACAACCACTTCTGCAGGTTTCCCAGCTTCCGCTCTCCAACCCTTCATCCTGCCAGCTAAAGTCCTGAGCAATGAGGCTCAAACCTGCTTTTCCCCCTCTGTGTCCTGCCTCTTCTCAGTGGGAACTTCCTGCCTCCACTGTGTGCTTCCAGGGCTTTTCCTCTGGCCCTAAATGCCCCCGCCCTGGATCTCGCCTCCTCCGTGGCCTGCCCTGACCTCTCTAGGCCACGGTGCTTCTTCCGAATATGCAGAACTTTCCTAGCCGAGCGTGGGCATCCAGCACATTTAAGCAATTTGGGATTGTTGTGCCAACCGCTCTGTGTTTGCGTTTGTAGTGAGGCTGTAAAACTCCCGGGACCAGATGCAGCACAGCCCACGGCCCATGGGAAGGCTCTGCCCCAGCACAGACACTGGAAAAAAAGAGGTTACATTTACGTGTTGACAGCACAGGAATTTTTCCAGCTAGAAACTGTCATTAGCAAGAATAATTAAAACAAAGCTGCTGGGTTGTTCTTTGGGTTTCATAATAAATCACAGTTATTTGCAGAGCTTTCATGCTGCTAGTTCTGGGCACTGAAACTGCAAATTATAGCTCTGAAAGCCAGTGTCCACCAGGGTTGAGAGCCAGACCAGGGTTTGAATCCCAGCTCCAACTCCTTGCTGGGTAACTGTAGGCAAATTCCTAAACCTCACTGAACGTTCTTGATGTAATTCAAGAAGAATTATCCCTACCTTATAGGTTGTCCTAAGGAATAAATGAGATATTGTACATAAAGTGAATAAGATTAGAACCAAGTCATCAATGACTATATGATGAATCAAATTGGGTAAGTTTCACAAGATACATTGGGAATTTAGAATGGTGTCTGTAGGGACCTGGTGAGGAGACACAAGGTGGTGGGTGAATGGGAGACCAAAGGCTTAGCACCTTTGTCTAAGGCGAGTTTGGGCTCCAGGTACAGGAACAGGGTGATGGGGAGGTAGTCGTCACCAGACAGGAAGTGTGTTGCTTCTTCCCGGTGACCCCAGGGGACACTCCCTGGTCTGGCTCCACTGCTGGGTAACACCAGGCACTGGCTACTTCCCAGCTCCGGTGTCCCCCTGTTGGCTGTGAGACCCTGGGTCGGGGGCTGCCTCCTCTTCCCCAGAACCCGGCACAGAGCAGGAGTTCAGCACATGCTGGTTTTTACTGGACATCACCAAGTACGGACTTTCCAAGAAGAAAAGCAGCAGGACTTCTTTCTAGACGGACTTGCTAACCAGCACACGGATAATTAAGATGTCGCAAGGAAGCCACTGGCACAGGTTCAAGAAGCTGCTTTTCGTAAGCTCTGCAGGGAGGCGCAGGGGTTACATTTTTGACAGCTATTACATAGCTCAGGGCAGATGGAAGAACAACAAGTACAAGAGACCTGGATTTGAGCGAGACTTTTGGCTTGTTTGGCAACTGTTTACTGGACACCATAGTAGCACGCCCTGCCCTGGTGTGGCGTGTGAGAGATGCCGCCCAGCCAGGAATGGAGGATGGAAATACTTGAGAGTAAAAGCCTAATTATTTTAAGACACATCAAAACAAAAGCAAAGAGGGAAACAATCTGGCTTTAACAGTTCACGAGAACCCAGCGTCTCTGAAGAGCTGGGGGCTGTTAGCAAACGCGAGACGGGCCCCAGGGAGCAGAGGGTGCGGCTGCGGCGCCAGGGCCTGCAGCGGAACGGCGACCCCACAGGGCAGCAAGGCAGGGTCAGCCTCGCGCTGGACTCAAGAACCAGCAGGGGCCTGGGGCCGGTTTACCGAAGTAAAGGAACAAGACGTTCCCTGTCTACCAGAGCTGCTCCCCGGGGGACTCCGGGGCAGAGGCAGCTCCGGGCACGCTCAGCCTGAGGAAGGACACAGCCGGGCCGGCTCGGCCGCTTTGCCAGCGCACCCTGGCTTGGTGTGGGGGGTTTCATCTTCTGCCCTGTGACGGTCCCCTTTCCTCTCCTCTTTAGTAATAATAATAATAATAATAATAAACAAAACAAGACATAGATGCTTCTCTCAATTCGTGACTAAGGGAGAGAAACATTGTTAACATCACCTGGTTATAGTTTCAAAAATTAATAAATCAGGGCACACGAGCAGAAATTTTGTAAGAGATCTCCCTATTAAAGTATTTTCTGCAACCATATTGTTCCTTACGAGCACATGTAGAATTCTTAAAGGTAGCCTGCTTTTTTTCCTTTCTTCTTTCTCTTTTTTCCTTTTTCTCTCTCCCTTCCTTTTCTCCTTTCTCTCCTGCTTCCTTTTTCTCTTCATTTTTTCCCCTTTCCTTCTCTCATTTTTCTCTTTTCCCTTTGTTACGAAGCCCAGAGGCACGGGTCTTCCAGGGTTACGTGAATTCGGCAGCATGAGCACATAATTACGGACCCAGATTCTTTCCATCTTTCCCTCTGTTGCCTGGGGGGACAGCTCTGCTCTCAGGCCGGTTTCTCTGCTGGTCGTAAAGTGGGAGCCTCAGTTCTACTCCCAGGTCGGTAAAGAAATATCAGTCGAAGGACTATAGGGAGTGGTGGGGACTGTGGCGGACTGGAAAGGGAATGACCCTACCTAGGCATCCAAATACAAAACGGTTTTGCTCCTGTTGCTTCAAAATATTTTGTTGCTAGAGGGGAAGAAACAGGGAATCATAGATATTCTGAAATAACATCCACCATGAGTAACCGTGTTGTTGGGAGCAGTTAAAACACTGTGATTGTTCCGCAGAAGTCAGAGGTTAGGTGACCTCCCTCCAAGGTGGGTGAAGGTGTTCTGAGCCCCGGGACGCTCAGGAACCAGCTGCCGCCCAGCTGCGAGCTCTGCCTCCTTGGGGAGGTCGGGAGCTCCCTAAGCGTTGGGTGGCGTCTTCTCCCTTTGTGTGATCCCGTCCCTCGGCTCGCATAAGCATGCTCTCCACGGACCCCACTCGCGGTCACTTGCAGCTCAGGATTGGGTCCTCCAATGCTTCCCTTTCCAATCTGATTTCTAATTTCCTGTGGTTCCCCAAGTGTGGTCCTCGGGCCAGCAGCATTGGCTTCACTGGGACCTTGTTAGAAAAGTGAATTCTTAGGCCCCAACCCAGATCTACTGAGTCAGAACTCCTCGGTGTGGGGCCCGGCGGTCTGTCATCACAAGACCTCGAGGGGACTCTGGAGCCCTCTAAATCTGAGAGCCACTGTCCTCAACTCTCTGCAGTGGTCACACACCAGCAAGCTAAATATCGGCTCTCAACCTGGGCTGGGTATTCCAGTCACCTGGGGAGCTTTCAAAAAGTTATTAATGCCTGGATCCTACCCTGGCCTCCCACCCACAAATTCTGATATAACTGGTCTGGTGTGCAGCCTGGGCCTTGGGATTTTTAAGAACACCCCAGGTGATTCGAAATTGTAGCCAAACTTGAGAACCACTGATCTAAATAAAATGTGAAGGGAGACGATTGCACTGTAAATGAAAGATTAAGTAGGAATCCAAAAGTGAGACACACATACTGACAAAGAATGGGGAAAAAAAGGCTTACGTGAAGGATTAAACTCTACAAATAGAAGCATAAGGAAAGAGATTATTTGGGTTAGACACTATTGGAGATCTCTCACCCCCAAGATTTAAATAAGGCTGGAAAGCTCATGACCTCCTCAGGGACAGGAATATCTCGCTGGCTCCTAAATTGCTGTAGGTTAGTGTTACTTGAAAAATCCTCTTGCTGCTTGAAAACATCCATAGCTCACTGTGTTGTGAAACACTTCTGCTACTTGATGGGTTTTCTTAACTGTGCTTTTCCCTTCTCTGTGAGTTCAGAGAGCGGGAGTAGCTGCAAGAAGCTTGAGCTGTGACAGGGAGCCACGGGTCACGGTCGGACAGGAGTAGGAGACGCCCCTGGGAAAGCCTCGTTACTGCAGAAGCCATCAGGCTGCCAGTCAGCTCAGAGAACAAAAGGCACCCCGATACTATTGTAACCAATGTGCACATGGAATATAAACCTTTTTAAAGAAGGAAAGATATGAAAACGGAAATGAGCTTTCCTTTAAGGGGGGAATCAGTTTTAAATAAAAGTAAGGAATTGCACAGAATTTATGTCGCCCAATGTAGTGAAGCATCTTGACTTGGAATCAGATGTGGAACTTCGTTAGCTGTTCCCTCGCAAGTTAGGCGAGAGTCAGAAGTCTCAATTCAAATTGTGCCAGGCCACACTGCGGACTTTTTCTTAGGTTATCTAACTCGAAGATGCAGGGAGACACAATCACATTCCAAAGTGTAGCCATTTCTCTTTTAAAATGGAAATTCTAGCCCCATGTATGTGTGGTAGATTTGTTAAAACATGATTTGGGTGGCGTAAAGTCATAAAACACGGCTACTGGAGGACTTAATGGCTGGCAGCAGAGGGCCACAGATCGCACGTATTGTTAATTGCTCACAAATCTCCAGGTTTTTCCTCCCCACTTAATGGAAAAATGTCCTATTTCCCATTAAAACCTTGTAATAGTGTCTGGCAATCAAAATAGCAACTTGCTTATTTGCCTTTGTTCTGCAACAGCTTAATACAGATGCTAATAGTTTCTGAACCCAAACTGAATGAACAGCTCGGCTTTGCCAGTTATGTAACGACAAAGCAAATTCAGCAAGTGTTACGTCTAGCTGAGCTTGGGCCGTGGGCAAGTCAGGTGCAAACTTCAGTGAGCGCCAGGCACTGTCCTCAGATTCTGGTGGGGATGGCATTCAGAAATCTGCACTTATGCAAGTCCCCCAGTGGTTCTAACCCATGTGGGTGAAACACCAGTCTTAACAACAGCACTGGGCGCTCTTTTAAAGGTAGCCTTTCTTCATGTTTTTCTCTACTTGCCAGTTTGTCTGTAAGGAATATACCTGGCTGATTTCTTTATTTGGTTTTCAGGTGAAGATACTCCTCAGTTCACCGTGAATCCATAGGTGACTTCGAAGACCTGTCTCTTGTTCCGTTTAAAATTTCCCCTTCGTCCCTAACCCCACAACCAGTGCCTGACTCCAGGGGTGTCACTAGCAGGTGTCGGGCGTGTGGCTCTGACTCCCGCACACCGAGTGCTTCCCACGTGCTGGCTGCTCTCTGGGCTTGAGATGTATGAAGTTCAGCCTCACAGCAACTCTCATGACCTGGGATCTGACACTGTGCCCATTTTGCTGAAGGGGAAATTGAGGAAGGAGGTTAAGTCACCTGGTCAAGGTCATGCAACTAGTAAGCGACAGAGCCAGGGTATGATCCCAGGCAATTCAGTGCCAGCGTCAGCGTCCTCGCCCCCGTGCTCTGTGCACACACGCGATTCCCTGAATACTGCCAGGCTGCCTCTGCTTCTGTCGGGTCTCACCAGTTTTCGCCCTCCCCTGAGAGGATGAGGATTACGGTTTCGCCATCCCATAACTGGTACTATCGGGCTTTCTATTTTTCACCAGTTTGACAGAAGTGATGTGACAGCTCTCAGATGATTCGGTTTGCGCTTCTCTCTAAGTGAGGCTGAGCGTCTTTTCCTAAGTTAGCCAGACCTCCTTCTACACATCGTCTATTCATGTCCTTTAGCAGCCCGTTTTTCTGTTGAATATATTTTATTGATTTGCAAACCTTTCTGTATATTCTTCACATTAATCCTTTGTTCTTATAAACTCCACATAATCCTTCCAATTTGTCACCAGTCTGTTACCTTCGTATTGTCAACTGAACAGAGATCCTTAGCCGTTATCTTTATAGAAGGCTTGGAGGGATTTGAGGTCTTTCCATTCAAGTTCACGCCCTGTTGTAGCTTTACCTTTAATAATGAGGTCTTTAATCCATCTGGAGTTCCTCTGTGTGTAAGGTGTGAGGTCGGAATCCAGCTTGACTTCTCTCCATGTAGTGAGACAATTTTCCCAATATCGTATATGAAACCTGTCCGCTCTCCATAGGTGCCACTGCTAACATTTTTCAAGGTCGTATTTATAGTCTGTTTTTTCATCCCAATTTTTTTTTTATCGTGGTAAAACACATGACATAAAATATACCATCTTCACAATTTTCAAGTGTACAGTTCAGTGTTATTAAATACATTGTCTTTTTGTGACTGGTTTATTTCATTTAGCATGATGTCCTCAAGGCTATTCCATGCTGTAGCATGTGTCAGAATTTCCTTCCTTTTCAAGGCTGGATAATGTTCCACTGTCTGTATGTACCACATTGGCTTATGTGTTAATTCATCAGTAGACATCTGGTTTCCTTCCATGTTTTTGCTACTGTGAATAATGCTGCTATGAATATGGGTATACAAATACATCTTTAAGACTGTTTTCCATTCTTCTGACTTTTTGCCCAGAAGTGGAATTGCTGGATTATATGAGTAGTTCCACTTTCAATTTTTTTGAGGGGCTGCCATACTCTTTCCCACAGCAGCTGCACCATTTTATATTCCTACCAACAGTGCACAAGGGTCCCAATTTCTCCACATCCTCACCAAAATCTGTTATTTTCTGTTTTTTCTTTTATAGTAGCCATCCTAATGGCTATGAGGTGATATCTCACTGCAGCCTTGATTCACATTTCCCTTATGATTAGTGACGTTGAGCATTTTCCCATATTTTATTGGCAATCTTCTTTGGAGAGATGTCTATTCAAGTTCTTTGCCCATTTCTGAATTGAGGTGTTTTCATTGTTGAGTTTCAAGAGTTCTCTATATATTCTGAACATTAATCGCTTATCAGATATATGATTTGCCTACATTTTTTCCCCATTCTGTGGGTTGCCTTCTTACTCTGTTCCTATTGTCTCCTGATGCACAAACCCTTTAAATTTTCATGAAGTTCCAATTTATTTTTTTTGTTGCCCGTGCCTTTGGTGTCATAGCTTATCTAATTTGTTGGCATATATTTATTCATAGTTACTTCTATAATCCTTTTTACAGCTAATTCCATTAAATAAAAAATAATGTAACCAATGTATCAAAAGTCTATCTAGAGTAAGGACTATTATGCTTTTAGCCGTGACAGTACTACAGCACACGTAAGCGCCTTAAATTGGGCAGAGGTTTGAGAGAGGTGCAAAATAAAAAATCTTCAGAGCCTGAGTCAGAAAGAAATTAGGCTAGGATTATAGGAATTGAGCCAAAGACATTATTGTATTAAATAGGGAGGGGGGATTTGGCAGATGGGACGTGCAACTTTTACTCTATAGTTTTTGTATTGCTTAAACTTTTTACAGTGAGGATAAATACTTTTATAAGAAGAAAAAAAGCAACTAGCTTCTGGTTCAATTAAAGCTCAGATTAAATAGTCCAATCTTGACATACTGAGAAACTCTTTTGTCTACTGCTATCGGAGTTATCTTTTCAGACGTGGAAGAACCAGACAAAGGTAGACAAACATTTCTGCAGGTCTGTGCTCATTTATTTATTTTTAATTTTTTAATTTTAATTTAACTTTATTTTGTGCACCACTGTGCTCACCTCCACGTCTCTGCACCCAGCCCACTACACCTGCGTGCCCTGCCCCCACGCCTCTGCACCCGGCCCACTACACGTGTGCCCTGCCCCCACGCCTCTGCACCCGGCCCGC
>RJWJ010029209.1:0-20816 GCA_004363605.1 Indri indri
GCCATTCTAACAGGGGTAAGGTGGCATCTCATTATGGTTTTAATTTGCATTGCCCTAATGATTAGTGACGTTGAGAAATTTTTCATATGCTTGTTGTTCAATTGTCTACCTTCTTTTGAGAAACATCTGTTCATGTCTTTTGCCCACTTTTTAACACGGTTGTTCATCTTTTTCTTGTTGATTTGTTTGAGTTCTTTGTAGGTTCTGGATAATAGCCCTTTATTGGATGTATAGTTTGTGAATATTTTCTCCCATTATGTATGTTGTCTATTTGTTGTGTGATTATTTCCTTAGCTGTGCAGAAGCTTTTAAATTTAATCAAGTCTCATTTATTTATTTTTGTTGTTGCTGTAATGGCCTTTGGCATCTTAGTTATAAATTCTTTGCCAAGGCTGATATCTAGAGGAGTTTTTCCTACATTTTCTTTTAGAATTGTTATGGATTCATGCATTACATTTAAGTCTGTTATCCATCTTGAATTAATTTTTGTGAGCGATGAGAGATATGGGTCCTCTTTCATTCCTCTGCATGTGGCTATCCAGTTTTCCCCGCACCATTTATAGAATAGGTCTTCTTATCCCCATTGCACATTGTTGTCTGCTTTGTCAAAGATCAATTGGCTATAGGTAGATGGTTTTATATCTGGATTCTCTGTTCTGTAGGTCTGAGTTTCTATTTTTGTGCCAATACCATGCTGCTTTGATTACTATAGCTTTGTAGTATAGTTTGAAGTCTGATAATGTGAAATGTCCAGATTTGTTCTTTTTGTTTAAGATTGCTTTGGCTATATGGGCTTTTTTTCTAGTTACAAACAAAGCATAGAATTATTGTTTCTAGATCTGTGAAATATGATGTTGGTATTTTGATGGGGATTGCATTGAATCTGTAAATCACTTTGGATAGTATGGACATTTTAACAATAGTGATTGTACTGATCCATGAGCATGATAGGTTTTTCTATTTATTTGTGTCCTCTGCAGTTTCTTTCCTCAGCGTTTCATACTTTTCCTTGTAGAGATTTTTACCTCCTTGGTTAAGTGTATTCCTAGGTATTTTATTTCTTTGTATCTGTTGTGAATGGTATTGAGTCTTTGATTTGACTCTCAGCTTGACTGTTATTGGTACATAGAAGTGCTACTAATTTGTATACATTGATTTTGTAACCTGAGATTTTGCTGAATTTACTTATCAATTTCAGGAGTCTCTTGGTAGAGTCTTTGGGGTTTTCTAGATACAAGATCACATCATTAGTGAAAAGTGATAGGTTGACCTCCTCTTTCCCAATTTGGATACCCTTTGTTTCTTTCTCTTGCCTGATTGCTCTGGCCAGGACTTCCAGCACTATGTTGAATAGTAGTGTTGACAGTTGGCATCCTTGTCTTGTTCCAGTTCTAAGTGGGAATGCTTTCAACTTTTTCCCGTTCAGTACAGTGTTGGCTATGGGTTTGTCATGTATGGCTTTATATAATTTTGAGATATATTCCTACAATGCCTAGTTCGTTGAGGGTTTTTATCATGAAAGGGTGCTGGATTTTGTCAAATGCTTTTTGTGTATCTATTCCGATGATCATATGATCTTTGTTTTTGCCTCCATTTATGTGGCGAATCACATTTATTGATTTACATATGTTGAACCATTCTTGCTTACCTGGGATGAAGCCCACTTGTTCATGATGGATTATTATTATTTATTTTTTTTTTTTTGATTTGCTGTTGAATTTGGTTTGCCAGTATTTAGTTGAGGATTTTTGCATCTATATTCAGAAGGGATATTGGTCCATAGTTTTCTTTTTTTGTTGTCCATTTTCCTGGCTTTGGTATCAAGGTAATGCTGGCTTCATATCATAAGTTGGGGAGGATTCCCTCCTTCTTGATGTTATGTAATAATTTCTGTAGTGTGGGTATCAGTTCTTCTTTGTAGGTCTGGTAGAGTTCTACTGTGAATCTATCTGGTCTGGGGCTTTTTTGTTGTTGTTGGAAGACTTTTTATTACTGCTATGATCTTGCTGTTCATTATTGTTCTGTTCAGGAGTTCTATTTCTTCCTGATTAAGTCTTGGGAGATTGTGTGTTTCCAGGAATTTCTCCATTTCCTCTATATTTTCTAGTTTATATGCATGGAGGTTTTTATAGTATTCATGGATGATGTTTTGTATTTATGCAGTATCAGTTATAATGTCACCTTTTTCATTTCTGATTGAGCTTATTTGGGTCCTTTCACATCTATTCCTGGTTAATATAGCAAGAAATCTATTGATTTTCTTTATCTTTTCAAAGAACCAACTTTTTGTTTTATTGATCCTTTTTTTATTTTTTGTTTTCCATTTTATTTGGTTCTACTCTGACTTTTTTTCTTCTGCTGCTGCTGGCTTTGGGTTTGGTTTGCTCTTTCTTTTCTAGTCCCTTGAGATGTGACATTATGTTGTTAATTTGTGATCTTTCCGTCCTTTTGATGTAGGCATTTAAGGCTATGAATTTTCCACTGAGGAATGCTTTTGCTACTTCACATAGATTTTGATAACTTGTGTCCCCTTCATTGGTCAATTCAAGGAATTTTTGATCTTCATCTTAATTTCATCCTTGACCCAATAATCTTTCAGCAGCAGGTTGTTTAATTTCTATGACTTTGTGTAGGTTTGAGTGTTTCTCTTAAGATTGATTTGTGCTTTTAGTCCACTGTGGTGTGAGATGGTACCTGGTATAATTTCGAATTTTTTGAATTTCTTGATAGCTGTTTTGTGGCCTGAGATATGATCAATCTTGGAGAATGTCCCATGTGCTGATGAGAAGTATGTATATTTAGTAGTTTATGGGTAGAATGTTCTGTAAATGTCTGTTAGGCCCATTTGGTTTAGAATCTGTTTTAAGTCTGGTGTTTCTTTACTTATTTTCTGCTTTGATGATTTGTCCAGCTCTGACAGTGGGGTGTTGAAGTCCCTGGCAATTATGATGATGCTACTTATGTCTTTTATTATCTCTAGTATTAATAAAATTTGTTATATGCATCTGTGAACTTCTGTGTTAGGTGGATATATATTTAGGAGTGTTATGTCTTCTTGTTGAATTGCTTCCTTTACCATTATATAATGACCCTCTTTTTCTTTACCTTTGTTGATTTAAAGTTAATTTTATCTGGGATGATAATGACTATATCCACTTTCTTTTGATTTCCATTTGCATGGAATATGTTTTTCCATCCTCTAATGTTGAGTCTGTGTGCATCCTTGTACTTTAGATGTGTTTCCTGAAGAGAACAGATACTTAGATTGTGTTTTTTCATTAACATTGACCTTTAACATTGAAGTGATAGAATTGATACGGGGGATGCTGATCTGTTTATCACATTGGGTAGTACATTATTGCTTTGTTTTCCCTCTTGTGCTATTGTTTTATAAGAGTTGTGACTTTTAGTCACAACTGGGGTGGTTTTACACTGATGACTACCTATTGTGCTGATTCATATATAATGCAGTTCTGTGTATTTTCTGCAGAGCAGGTCTGGTCATGGGAAATTCCCTCAGTGTTTGCTTGTCTGGAAAAAACTTAATTTCTCCATCGTTGTGAAACTTAGTTTGCAGGATACAAAATTATTGGCTTGCAGTTGTTCTGTTGAAGCAGATTGAAGATGGAGCCCCAATCCCTTCTTGCTTGTAAGGGCTCTGTTGAGAAGTAAGCCTGATGGGTTTTCCTTTGAAGGTTAGTTGTTGCTTTCATCTTTCTGCTTACAGAATTTTCTTCTTCATTTTGCCTTTGGCCAGGTTGATTACTATTTGCCTTAGAGATTTCCTAGTTGCTATGAATCTTCCCAGTTTTCAATGACCATCTTGTACCTCGATGTCTGAATCTCTGATGATACCAGGGAAGTTTTCCTTCAAATAGATTTTCCATGCTTTTAGCTCTTTCTTCTTCTCCCTCAGGGATACCTGTAATTCCTATGTTAGTTTGCCTTGCATAGTCCTATATGTCTCTCAATGACTGTTCAGTCATTTTTTTTCCTTCTCTGCCTTTTTAAATAACTGAGTTAGCTTGAAAGCCTTGTCTTCAAGCTCTGAGATTCTTTCTTCTCTTTGGTTTAGTCTGTTGTTGAAGCTTTCTGCTGTGTTTTGAAATTCGCAAATGACTCTTTCATTTCTTTAAGTTCTAAGTCCTTTCTTAAGCTGCCTACTTCTTTAGTGACTTTTTCATTAATTTCCTGAAATATTCTTTGGGCTTCTTGTTGTTGGTTTTCAGCTTTCTCTTCAATTCCATTTGTCTTATGTGCCATCCATATTCTGAATTCCATTTCTGACATTTTGGCAATTTCCTTGTGGTTGGAGTCCACTACTGTAGCTCAGTTGTGATACCTTAGGAGTATTGAAATGTTTTGTTTTTACATGTTGCTAAGGTTCTTTTGCTTGTGTCTTCTCATCTGACTTCTCTTCTCTCAGCTCTGGGCTAATAGGATTGCAGGACATTTTTTCTTCTTTGCTGGGAACTCTCCTGTTTAGTTAGGGGAGAGAGAGGACCCTAGATGAAGCTTTGTGTTTTACTCTGGAGTGTTGACCCATCAGGGTAGGGTGGGTACACTGAGAGCCTGTAGAACAGCTGTTCTGTTTTGACTCATTCCTCTGTGATTGCCTCAGTTTGAGCCAGTGCTGGATGATCATTGTGAGGGGTGGTGGGTTGTTCCTCAGCTTGTTGTTGGAAATTGAAGTTGGGGGCTGGATGTGACTCTCATCATGGAGGCTGTTGTGTGGGATTGCACTTCCCAGGGTCACCCAGTGGAGGTGCCAGTGGCAGCTGGGTGATTCTATCTAGGCAGTGGTCATGGGTGACTAGGATGTGGGCATTTGCATGAACCAGGTTCAGGAGTAATGGCTGCTCTAGGCTTGGTGTCCCTGGTGAAGCATTGGACCTTGTGGTGGTGCTGCTGGCCCAGCAGCAGTGGTGGAGGCTCAGGAGTGGGGTCTTAGGGCCTAGGCATAATTCTGGAAACTCAAGGGTGGTGTCGCAAGCCCAGTGGGGGCCCTCGAGCTACAGGGGCAGAGCCTGTGCTCACACACAATGAGAGCTTCAGGGCCTGATCTTAGCATTACTGGGGCAGAACCACACAGATAGAGGGCTGTTCTGCCAGCGTGGAGACTGCTGTTGCCTAGTTGCGAAGGCAGGGGTATGTCCCAGCAGCCCAGGGACCGCGGAGGCAGGCTGGCCTGCTGGTCAACTGACATTCTCTACACCCTGCTTAGGTCGTGCTAAGGCAGTTACCCAAAGCTTCCCAGCTTGTGCCTGTGGTGTCTGAGGCTTCTCCTCTGCTCATATCCCATGCGGGGAGTGGGGCGGAGGCATGCTCAGCTCCTAGTCACAGGGCATGGCATGGGGGAGTGTCTATTCACTATTCTCTATTCAGCATAGAGATGCTCCCTTTCCAGCCCTGTGGGGGTGATGTGAAGGCTACTGCTGGAAAGCTGAGTCCTGAGCAAACTTGGCATCATGAACCTGAGCATTGAGGATGGCATCAGCTGCAGAAATCTTGGATCTGCTGCACCTGCTCTCCAGTGCAATGTGTCTGCACAGACTCTGAGCAGCTCCCTAGTCAGCCAGAGGTCTGCAGTGGTGGAGGGAGTCCCCTTACAGCTTGAGCCACCTGCAACTTTTACTCCTCTCCTTACAAGTGTCCCCCACATGAGTTGCTTCTATTCTGCTCTCTTACCCTCCCCCACAGCAGTGTGAACTATATTGGGACACCCAGCTTAATCTCTTGAGATGGTGGGTGGTGCTTGTGAGTAAGAGTCAGCAGTGCCCTGTGTGATTGAGTCATTAGATGCTATAATGGGCTGTACAAGTTGTTCTTCCTGTTAGCATTTGGTTCTTGCAGGAAAGAGCCAGCTTGCAGTGTTGTTATTTGGGGCCTATGACCAGCTCTAGTCCCTTAAGAGAGGCATTCAAATGCTCCAGGTGCAGTGGGATGGGCTCTGGAACTCCCAGAGGACTCCTTATTTTCCAGCACATCAGAAGTGAGTGGAGGAGCAAGGCTGGGCAGGGATAGGTTGGGTGATCCTGCCTTCAGACTCAGAGGTAGTCTCTAGAATTTTCTCAGCAGGGATCAAAGGTTGGCTCCCAGGCTACTGGGGAGAGCGGCTGGGGACAGCCACTGGGAAGTGGCTGAGGCAGCCTCATCAAACCTGAAAGTCTGTTCATGGGGAAGGCGCCATCTGGCATTCACAGACTGGCTGTCAGGAATGAGTTTCTCTCTTCTCCCTCCTCCCCTTTCCAGTGAGTCTCCCTCTAGTGTCTAGTTGCAAACAAGTGCCTGAATTTGCTGAGCTTGCCAGCAACAGTGCCACAGGTTGGGAACTTCCCTGCCTCAGGTCCCACCCCCATCTGAAAAGTGCAGCTTTCCTGAGGGGGTAGGTGCTCAGTTTGCTGTGGCTTGGACCCACACTGCACTCTCCTGTCAGTTATGCCTGTATAGCCTCCTTTGCCTCCTGAGTTTAGTTCTCAAATCTTCCCTTTGTACTCCCAAGCAACCCAATCAAGTCCTGGGAGTATGGGATCTGGCCTGCATGTCTGTCCTGCTGGTGGGCATCTCCAGGGAGTGCCAGTGGGCAGGGAAATCCCAGACCAAGCACCCCTAGATCCACTGCAGGTCCTGAAGGGGAAAGGTGTGGGCCCCACTCTCTGTGGAAACCTCAGATTCGTGGGCATGCCAACAGAGGTGAGGCAGCCACTTTTGAGAGTCTTGGCTCAATTGTCCCTCTTGGCTGCAGTAAGTTGGGGAAGGGAACAGGAGGAAAAGAGTCTGAACAGAGGAGAGGCAGCACTCCAGCCCTTCTGGTCCCTCTCCCTGGAAGGAAGCCAGCAGAGAATGTCCAAGCTCTGGGATCACACAAATTCTCCAGGGCCCACCACAGTCTGGGCAGCAGTCAGGAACTGTCTGTGTGGGAACAGGTGACGTGAAAACTGAAGGACTGGAGCTCCTTGGGGTGGACAAAGGGATGCTTTGGGCAGAGAAGCAATATGTTGCCCCCTGCCTTGGCTCCAGACCATGGCTACAGAGAGCGACCCCCTAAGGGGCTGGAAACTCGATGCTTTATTTTCAAGAAGCTCCCAGTTCAGTCATTGTAGCAGGCTTATGAGGATGGAAAAGCTCCCAAGCAGCTCAGCAACCTGCTGACTACCAGAGGTGTGAGGGGAGGAAAAATGAACCCCCCACTTACCCTCTCCACCGGGCTCCAAGCCTCTCCTTGGTTGATCTGTGCTGATATCTTATTTCTTTCTGTTCTGCTCCACTACTTGTTCCGTGAAATCTCTGGCAGGCTCTGGCATCTTTCCCCCAAAACTGCAATTGAGCTGTGCCCTTTCCTCCGCTCTGCTTTATCTGAAACCCTGCCTTCCCTCTGGGACGATCTAGCAACTGATATCTCTTGTCAGCTATCTTCCAGATCTTTTGAAAAAATGAGCTTTGATATTAAAAATACAATAAATTCAAAACTAAAAAAAAAAAATTGGTTCCCTGTGTTAGAACAACGTGGTTTTCTTAAAGTATTGAATTGCTTTTAGTACAATTGCAAGAGGTTTTGAGTTTTAATTCTAAAATATTTTTCTTTAATAGCCATCTTCTAAACTATAGACAGTTTCAATTTCTACCATGTTTCTTCATGAGATCTATTTAATTTCTCTACTTTCCGGAAATGCCGTCTTTTGCATTCAGAATGATCATTTCATTTCTCCAGGTAAAATTTTTCTTTTTGAAGCTTCTCAGATTACATCTCAGAAGTTAAACTTTTACTGTCTCTCCCGGCATGTGATTTGCAGGTCATATATCAATGCCTTCTGCTCTCCTTTCTTCCCTTAAAAAGGTGTATCGTTTTGCTCGGCTGGGGTAACAACCCTTTCCTTCAACCTTTTTGTCACTTCCAAATGTAATGTTTTTTTCTCCAGTTCTAACTCTGCTGTGATGGCCTGAAACTGAAATGTTTATTTTAAAGGCCTAGAAAAACAATGTTTTCCTCCAGTATAATTTGATTCTGTAGTCTTGGATTTTCTTGATGTGTCTAAATTATTCCATGTCACGAGGAAACTTCTCATGCTGTTACTAAAAGTCATGTATTCTTTTGCTCAAGGTACTGGTTTTCTTGTTTACATTCCTTTGTAATATAGTGTGCACCATAACTCTGGACACACTCTGTCTGACTAGTTTTAAGTACCCTTTTTATCAGGTTTGTCTTCCTTATCTAAACTGGCTTCCCTTCAGGAGAAACAATCACACTACAGAATGTGTTCTTTTAAAATCCTTTTTAGTAACTGGCCTAAAAAGCAAAGATCTGACATTTTACCAAGATAATTTCTTGTTTTTTCTTTATTAGGTTTTGAATTACTTAGAAAAACTGAGCTTTAAAAAGGTTCAGTTTTTTACATCTATGTAAGTTTCCATATTGCTCTTGAAGTTTTTTGATTATTATTCTGTTTAGATAAATGACTATTATTTTACAGTAGCCTGTTATTCTGTATCGATGAAGTGTTTTGTACTTTTTGACATCATTGGCAGGTTTCTTCAGGATTAAAATCCTAAATGAAGGCTTTTGACCTAGAATTATTAACTTTGTAATGTTCCCATTGGGCCCCTGGAGAGACTCAATGAATACATTTCTCATCTTGTAAAGATATTAAATAATTAGGCTTATTTGGTAAATTGTATGGGAGACATTGTCAAATGATGTCATACTAGATCTTTCAGTTACATTTATGGATATGTTATTGATGTAAATGTTTCAAAATTATATACATTTGTAGAAATATGTTATCATTTGTAATTTTTGTTATGTTAAATTTTTCTCTAAAATTATATTTGCATAGATACATTATTAATGTAAATATTCTAGATATTATATAAAATTTATAAAAGTCTAATGGTCCTAATTTGATACTGTCAGTCATGATTCTGGTTGGTATCTTAAAAGGCTGCATGTGGTAAAAATAACTAAATTTCCTTGTCAATTGTGAATTTTCATCAGATTTTTAACCATGGCTATTCTAAGTTTGTTTTATTCACAATTATTGTTTTTAATTCTTCTCTAAGAGCATTTATAATTAGCTACTGTTCAGAATTTCTTTTCATGAAAAAGATTCTAACAAACACTCTTGAGCACCGATTTCTCATAACTTTAAGGTCAATGGACTGAATAAAAATTTCCAGAACTCTAATAAAAAAATTGATGGGTTCATGAGACAGCTAATCAAGATCAAGCAAAATAAAAATAATTACATTAATTAAGTAACTGATAAAGCTAATGCTTTTATGATTTTTATTTAAAACAGTGTGGGTTATTTACTTAAATGTTGTTTTCCAAATTTAAAGAAAGTTGGTAAAGAATACTTTTGTAAACAGAAGTGAAAGCATTTGCTTTTTATCCCTACTTGATTCCTCCAAAAATCAAAAGCTATTCATGAATATTCTTATTTTTAATGAAAATATGGTTATTTGTCTAAGTTCAGCAAAAAGCTGCTCCCTTTTTATAGCAGGATATAATTGAAAACATTGGTTACATTACCAGGCTTTGACTGAAATATCATATTTGAGAATGTGCAGAAAGTACAAAATACCTGGGTTCAAAGTTTCCCAGTCTCACAGTGAATTAATAAAAATTGTCACTTCCTAGAAAGCCCAGAAACCTTAAGACTATAGGTAAAATCTAAGGTCTTCTGGGTTTGGCTTCCTAGCCTCAAGAGGTTTTAAAATCTGAGGTTTCTATGTGATCAATGAAGAAAGAAAATGTTACTAAAAGAAAAACTAAAATAGACTTGTTATTTGACTGTAACCTTATGCATTGTTTTCCAGTTCTTGTGACATACCTATAGATTGGAATAGATCCTGAATTCTTCTAATTATCTCTGGTATTTGGGTACAACTCTTGAAATAAGAACAAAAACTGCTCTGTTTCCACAGCCCTATAAGCCGAAACTAGATAAATTGCAAGGAATAACCTTGTGCCTGGTGTATGCTCCACACCAAAAGTTCACTAAATTGCCTGATGGCACGACTGGAGACACTCAAACTGCAAACCAGGAGAAGTTGTTATTTTTGTGCTGTAGATAGCTTTTCCCAAGACATCAGAACAAGACTCTATTATAAAGAGACTCTTACTCCCCTTAATGCTACCTTTTTCAATTAACAGGATAATGATGTAATTAAAATTTTACAATCAGTAGCTTCTGCAGGTAACTTAACAGAACCTAACCTGAAAAATCCTTTAGTATCCAATTGTTAAATAAGAAAATGTCTGTGCTATTGCTAGTACCTGCTATATATCCTGTACCTGAATAAAGTCTTCTGAAAAAGTTGATACCCCTACACACTCACACACACACACGCACACATACACGCAAAAGACCATGTGGTTAAAACAGGTTTCACCTAATTCCTTATGGTTATTTGAATTATTAAATTGGTTGTCTTTAAGCCTAGTTGTGTTGCTCAAAACCATTATGCAAACTTAGATTATCATATTACAATTAGTTTTATTTTGTATTTTTTCTTTTTAAATTTTGTACTGTTACTTGTTAAATATTTACAGAAGTACAACTCCTAACAAAATAATACTGGCCCAGAACTTTGAGGTGATAACAACAAACTATAGAACAGACAAAATTGAAATTAATATTGGACTCCCTGTAGAATTAGCCTGAGATCCACTCTTTTCCAACCTCCCTTGTTGCTCAAATGTGGCTAAAAGGATTTTGACACTGACTTCTAGTTGCCAGTCCATCCCCTGAATATGGGACAGTACCAACAACTGTTACAGGTCCATCATGGCACCAAGAGACATCAAAACTATAGGATGATTGATTAGTGATGCTTTCAAAACAAGATCTTGATCAAAATGGGGAAATGTGAAAGTTGTCAGAGTCAGAATCCAGTCACTAATGTTAAAAAAAAAAAAAACAAAAAAAAAACTCTGACAAATAGTGAAGGATATGAAGAGAGGGTCATCATGCTTTATGCCTGATAACCAAGCCTATCACAAAATACTGCAAAAACCACAACTCACACAATGGTCATTGCAACCTTACACAAAAAATACAATACAACCCTACACAACAAATGCACAAATGCCTGTCCAAACTTGGAGTGGTGTCACCCTTGTTCTTGATCTTAATAGCCAAGAATAATTATTTCAAAACAATTGCCTAATCTTCCTCATTTTTTCCTTTAAAAGCATTTGTTTTCCTTTACCCCCCTAATATGCACATAGCTTACTACTGTACACATAGTCCTACTGCAATGCTCTATTTCCATATAAACATCATTTACTTTTAGAGAGCCTCACTCTGTTTGCTATTCAGGTTGATACATATGTCACAGCGACCCTCCAAATGATTTGCAGGAATGGTTCTTACTAGACTTTGTGAGGTCTTTGAGCACCAGAACTGTGTTTAGCTCATTTTTGTACCTCTACCACTGAGTACTTAGTAGATGTTCAAAAATGTACATTCAATAAAAAAGTAAATGAATTAATAATGAACCAATAAAAGAAATAAATAAACGTGAGCTTATAGAAATGACAGAAAAGTAAAATGATAAAAAAAAAACAAAACAAATGAGATCATTTAAATCTTTGACCAGTACAGGGTAGATCAAATCTACTCTTTTTTTTTTTCTTCTAGAACTACCAAGATGAGCACATTTTTACTTCTTCCTTTAGAAGCTTGTTTCCTTGAAGGTCAGTAGAACCAAACAATTAAATAGTCTTGTGAGGATATCTGAAAAGTGATTTTGGTTAAATGAAAAGGAAAGACTTATTATGAATGAACAGAGGCTTGAGGAAAGTGAGCGAGGGAGGGGTGAGGATATCTGAGCAGATACTCTTCCAGGCAGATGAGCTGCCAGGACACAGGCCCTGGATCCCTTTGAGAAACAGTGGCTGGAGCAAATTGAGTTGGGGGGAGTAGAAGGAGAATCTCTCAGTGACCAAACTGGGTAAGGACTTGGTATTCTGCTTTCAGTGAGGTAGGAAGACTGAGGAGTTTGAGCAGAGAAATGTGATAGTCTGGCTTCTGTGACACCAGGGTAGAGACACAAGAATGGGAGTCAGAAATCTGCCCTTTAGGGCACATGGAGAGTTTCCAGTTGGTGGAGATAGATAATAGGTAAAAAAGGCCATCTCAGTGACAAACTCAGAGAACACCACTGATGTGGTAGAGGCCCAGGAGAGAATAGTCTCTTTTTCTACTTTAGGAAAAGAGTCAATGGAGACAGTCTTTTTTAGAAGGTGACGTTTTAGTTTAGATCTGAAGATGAGAAAACCCAGCTATATGAATATGTAAGGACAGAGGATTCTTGGTCAAAGGAATAGTAAGGGTGAGCATTGCTCAAACAGATCCCACAGACAGCACTTAATGAATTTTCCCTTAGCACTAAACCATCAAGGGCCTTTTAAAGAGCTTCAAATTTGAGAATTGGATAGGCACATGTGGAAGACTGAAACAGGATCTGCACCTTTCACCTTTCACAAAAATCAACTCAAGGTGGATAATAGACTTAAACCTAAGGCACAAAACTGTAAGAATCCTAGAAGAAAATGTTGGAAAAACTCTTATAGACATTGACCTAGGCGAAGAATTTATGAAGAAGACCCCAAAGGCAATCACAGCAACAAAAATAAATAAATAAATGGGACCTGATCAAATTAAAAAGCTTCTGCACAGCCAAGGAAACTATCATGAGAGCAAAGGGACAACCTACAGAATGGGAGAAAATATTCTCATGCTACATATCCGATAAAGGGCTGATAACTAGAATCTATATAGAACTCAGGAAAATCAGCAAGAAAAAAAATCAAACAACTCTATCAAAAAGTGGGCAAAGAACATGAACAGAAACTTTTCAAAAGAAGATAGACTAATGTCCAACAAACACAGGAAAAAATGTTCAACATCTCTAATCATCAGGGAAATGCAAATCAAAACCACAATGAGATATCACTTATCTCCAGTGAGAATGGCCTTTATCAAAAAGTCCCAAAACAATAAATGTTGGCATGGATGCGGAAAGATAGGAACTCTCACACACTGCTGGTGGGACTGCCAAACTAGTGCAACCTCTGTGGAAAGTAATATGGAGATACCTCAAAGAGCTACGAGTAGAACCACCATTTGATCCAGCAATCCCATTACTGGACATCTACCCAAAAGAACAAGACATCGTATAAAAAAGACATCTGCACTAGAATGTTTATAGCAGCACAATTCACAATTGCAAAGATGTGGAAACAACCCAAGTGCCCATAAATATATGAGTGGATTAGTAAAATATGGTATATGTATACCATAGAGTTCTACTCAGCCACAAAAAACAGTGGTGACCTAGCACCTCTTGTATTATCCTGGATAGAGCTGGAACCCATTCTACTAAGTGAAGTATCCCAAGAATGGATACGCAAGCACCACATGTACTCACCATCAAATTGGTATAAACTGATAAACACTTAAGTTCACATATAGTAATAATATTCATTGGGTGTCAGGCAAATGGGAGAGGGGAGGAGGGGATGGGGGTATATACACACCTAATGGATGTGGTGTGCACCATATGGGAGATGGACATGCTTGAAGCTCTGACTCGGGTGGGGCAAAGGCAATATATGTAAACTAAACATTTGTACCCCCATAATATGCTGAAAAAAAATTTAAAAAAAAGAACTTCAAATTTGAGATATGTGTGGTTTAGTTGAAGTGCATGGTCTTTGGAGACAGGCTAATTTTTCTTTAATTCACAGTTTTTCCCTGATCAGGGCTATCACCTGTGATCCACTTTCTTTATTTGAAAATGGAGATAATAAAACCTACCAGATAGTGCTACTGTAAAGATTAAGTGAGATGACATACATAAAGCAGGTAGTATGTCTCCTGATGTGTATTTTGTATTCAATAAATATTACTCCCTTCTAAAAATAAAGAAAAGGAAAATGTGTCATCGTCATTGAATTTTAAAAAGATGTCTTCTCTTTGTAGCAGACAATGCTAAAACCAGAGCATGGGAAATTGTTTTCTCCTCCTTCTCAGTGCCTTCCTTTGCATACAGAGGGATTCTGTCCACTCGCTGTCAGAAGATGTGGTTTTGGAGTTGGGGAGTTGAGAGTCTTAAAGCAGGAATGCTGAGCTGTCCACCTTCTTTAGTCCAGCCCTTCTTGTGGTTAATAGTTCACCTTTATGGGATGGCTGGTCTGGGGCAGATGACTCTTTGTAAGGAGAAGAGGAAATATCCCTAGGCCCAAGCTGAAGAAATGAAGGCGGTGTGGAGGCCACCACAGCTGATGTGGAGTAAGTGCTGACTGCCTGCAACAAAACTTAATTGTTTATTTAACATACAACCTTAAGTTTAGCGATTCATAAGTTCAAGTACAAACGTTAAAAAAAGAAATTATTTGAAAAGATTTTTTGATCATTTTACCCTGAAAAAATATTTTCAATTTTGATCGTATGAATCTCTGTCCACCTACATACTCCAGTGTTTAAGAAACATAACCTTTGTTTTCTGTAATTCAGTATAATCGTGTTTCAAGTCTTCATTCGCCTCATGACAGTGTCAAAAGGAGAAAATGACAAGAAATTTAGTTTAAAAGTCTCAGTTGGCTTTATTCACAATTCTAGAATCTGGCAACATTTCATTCCATAAAATAGAATAAGTGTCCCAGTACAGCACAGGTTGGCTTTATAGACAGAAGAAGGCTGGTGGCTAAATTCCTTAGCTCATGTTGCAGGGCACAGTGAAGTCTGATTCCGGACTGTTACCTGTCTATGCAGTCATCTTCTGTGATATCAGCCATCTGTTCTGGTCCTGGTCACCAATTCCTAGAGATTGCTGCTGTGTCATCCTTTGTTCCAGACCTGGCTCTCTCTGCTGCCCCAGTACCCCTCCTGGGAGCATGGAAAACCACTGGCTGTTCTCCTTGCCTACTCTAAAGCTGTGGGAACCTGGGGATGGGGTGGGGCAAGAGGCTGCATCAGACCTGCACCTATGGTCACTTCTACTTTAGTGTAGAAGGTTCCCTTCTCAGGAATCTCAGCTACTTCTCAGCTCTCTTCAATTCCCTATTTTTGCTACCTATTCTTTTACAACTCAGAAACTGCAGACTGAGTTAAGCATTCTGTTGGGTCATCCCATCCCTGTAATTGTAAAGACAAGATTCCCAGTTGCTCTAATTAGGAGAAAGGGTTAGGTAATAGGAAGTATCTTGGAAAAAATATTGATTAATAATGCAAAGTATTACTCTGCCTCATTTCCATAGCAAAATAATTTTGACATGACATCACTTACATAAAATGCAATTAATGAAATAAGCTTTTATGAAATTTAATCAAAGCTGGTCATATCTGTTGGGAGAGGTGGAGAATCATTCCTTAAGTAATGAGAAGGTCAGTACTTCATTTTGTTTTTCTGGTATATCTCCTGAGTTTTGGTTTTCAACGTTATCTTAAAGGCAATTTAACTTTTCTGAATGACCCAAATCACAGTTTAAAGATGGTCTCTGTTGCGTATTCTTAGACAGTTTTGTTTAAGTCATATCCTCTATTCAAAAGGAGTATCAAAAGCAAATTGGTTTGTATTTGTTTTGTACCAGTAAAACACAGTCTGAGAGATTATGATTATGGAGGACTTCAGTATATACTGTATTAGGACTGTTTTAGCCAAAAGCCACAGAAACTCAGTTTAAACTCCTGAAGCTGAAAGGAGAATATGTTGGCTTACACATCTGTAAGATGAAGTACAGCTTGACTCTACGTAGCAAGATTGAGTGACACAAATTATGATATTGGAGTTTTAATTCTTGTTTCTCTGTCTCTTCTGTCCCCATCTTTCAGTGCTGCTTCTGTCTGCACTCCAGGTTCCATTCTCAGGCAGACTTTCCATGGTGGGAAAGATGACCATGCTTATATCCTTATAGCTTCTGATTCAAAAAAAAAGAACTTTTTGTTTTTCCTTTTTCACTCATCAAATATCAAATATCAGAGAAGGCTTTGCCATCTTTAAGCCATGTACACATTCTTAGCCCCAGTCACTGTAATGAGGGAAATGCAATACTCTGACTGGCTGGCCTGAATCACATGCTCACAAGCTATGATGGAAGGAGGAGTCACTACAATTTGTAGCTCCACCAGGACAACATGGATTATAGAAAAATTGATTCCTGATAGAAAAAGCAGTGTGCTGTTACCAGAAGAATGGAGCAAGCCTACCAAAAAAAACAAAAACAAAAAAACAAAAAAAACTCCAAAAACCAAAAAAACACTATATCTCCACTACCAATGGGGAAGGGCAGAGTAGACTGAGACACTTTTTGTTTCTTTCCAAATCTGAATTTGGGGGTATGTTCTCATTTATGTTGGTCCATGCACTAAGATCGGAGACCTATAATCTCCAAAGCAACTTGTGAGAAAAGGCAATGACTATTTACATATCTCCTAACTACATTCTCACCTTGTTTTTAATGAAATCTAAGAATTTTCTCATTAAGACATATTTTGTTATTTTTTCCCGTCCCACCTCTTTCTTCATCCTATGTCACCATAAACAAAGGGGCCTTTGTGACTAAATTTGCATGGTTGATTCAACAGACTGCTTAGTAAGCCAGATAAAGTGGTGACAGATATCTGTTTGGGTGGGATTTTATCCAGTGTGTTTAAAAATTATTTCTAAGTTTCTCTGTAGGCAACTTCATTCTAGGTGGAAAAAAAACACACACACAGAAGCTGAATTGTAGAACCTTTCATCACATATCACATTTGGATCTCAGAATCTAGACTCTCTTCCTCACTTTGTTTCTCTGGCATGACGGATGCTTCTGCCAATGTCAGAATGACCAGTGATACAGAGAATGAGATGAAATCAGACTTACTGTAGCCTGGGGATAAAGCATCTCCCAATCAGGCAGAAAATGTGAATATCATTGACCTCAAGGGAGATATGTGGTCTTTGCACAATTCAGTTTTGGGCTCTTCATCCACCAGCAAAGCAGCAAAACAGCAACAGAAAGGGATTTTATCGTGACCAGAATGTAAAGTGCTATCATTGATCCAGATTTAGAAAGGAACATAACAGTTCTGAGCTTGTTCAGGAAGAGAAAACTGGACATGTGGCCGAAAATTTTAAATTCTAGCCCTAGCTCTTTCACTATATCTCTGGGGGTTCTTGCCTAACTACTGGAACTCTTTCTGCATCACTTTCCTATATATTTGATATAAATACGATAATAGTAGTTCTCATGGAGTCTTCACTAAACATTGCTGCTCTTTTTATTTGTTGCTATAGGGTTTGCATTAATAATGTCATCATCCGGTATTTCTTACATGATGTGTGTACCTTTCCAAAGACTTTTCACATCTGCTGTGTCATTTGATCTTTTCAATATCCCGGCCAGAAGGGTATTTGTAGTCCAACTTTTAGAAGAAGAAACTGAGATCTGTAGACCTGAGGTGACTTCTTCACAAGCCCTAGAGTAACATGAAACCATCCAGGACTTAAGTTCTGTCTCTGTACTATTAATACAGCTTGTTGCTTTCTTTCCTTTAAGTTCTGTGTTTATTTCATACATATATCTTTTTGGCTAGTAAAACATTTAATTTTTTTTTCACTCTTAAGCCATGGATTTCCCTTTTTTCTATGCCTTTTTTATTTTTCTTTGTAAAAAATAATGATCTAAATATTTAATGACTATTTACTATGTGATGAAATTAATGCAAAGGGCTTTATACCCATTATCTCATTTATTCTGGCTACAACTCTATATCTCAGGAATTATTCTTAGTCCCATCTTACAGATGAGGTAATTGATTCTTAAAGATTTTGAGAGACTTTTTAAAAGTCATATACTGAGAGTCTGTGCTTGTAAACACTTTGAGATACTGTGTCCTGGATCTGTAGCAGTTTTTTTTAAAAAAGATAAATGTGGCAGAAATGTCCCTAGGAAAGAGTTAGTCCCTTCTCTATGCCTGGCTTTTTTCTGTATTTCCAAATTGCTTCTCCCACCTTCCTTTAGTCAGTGCATACTAATTGAACATATCTAGCTCACATTTCATTTTCAGTTTAATGGAATAAAAATGTGGGAAAATATTTTAAATTTTATCTTACCATTTCACTTCTCACAGTCTCCCTGAAGAATATTGTCCATGTCCATGCTTGACCTTTTACCTAAATGCTGAAGACTTCCAAACATAGTATTTTAAGGGATGTTAGGAGGATTTCTAATTAAAAAAAAAAAGTGTATTCAAATAAGTTTAGAAGACATTGGATTTTTAATAGTAGACCTTGTCACAGCCTTTGGATTACAATAATGGATATTGTGAATTATGAAGAACAAGAGCCAGTAAGAAGCCTTAATCAAACTTGTTTGATTCTGGAACCCTTTGTGGGAAAACATCTTGTAGGATTTCACTATGAGCGAGATGAGAAACTTCAGGGAGGCGGCCAAGCGCCCCGCAAAAATCCAAGTCCCTTTGGTAGGGTTGCAAGGGATAAGAAAATAATAGAAAAATGGAAAATAATGGAAATAAAAGAATACACAGAGACGAAGGTATAGTTTTATAGATTTATAAAAATTATAGGCAAAGCCCTGCTCAGGGGGCCTGGATTTCTCCGTCAATCTCAGAGGCCATGAATGAAGTCTTACATGGTCATTTATAGGTAACAGTGATCAGTTGCTAGGGGTAACACATTTACATAACAGCAGGTAGTTCCTCTTAGGTTAACAGTTTTTCAAAAGGCTTCTACAGATCCCTTAACTAATTCTATCTATGTGAACAATTGGTTACAAAATCTTTCAAAGATTAACTTCTAAGTTCTAAGGTAAATTTATCACTTAACAGAGGGGTTAAACAGAGATATATTGGCTCCATATTTTCTTTATCAGGTTATTGTGAATGGAGACAGGTAGTGCGGAGTTTTAAGCAGGAACTGTCCCTTGGGCTAACTGCTTATAGCCAGGGTGGCTGTTTGTTTGGGGTGGGCACTCTTTGATCAGCTCTCATCCTGTAGTTTTTAACAGATCTGCTTTGCTTTACAAAGCAAATCCAAACCTTCGGGTCTGAGAAACGGAGCGCCTTGTGGGATACAGCTGCTACTATCTTTCAGAGATGCTCTCCTGAGGTGAAACAGCTTTTGATATGCAAACTAACACATTCACATATTCCTTCAGGGCAAAGCTCTGCAAAACTCCTGAGACATATCCTGTCTCCAATATATTTATATTAATTCATGGAGCAACAAGAAACTATTAGAGTGTTTTTGACAGAATAGTGACATGATTTAATATACATTTTGAAATAATCTTTTTGGTTTTTTTAGCTTCTAGCCATGATTAAACAAGTAGGGATAAGTTTTACATCCCTGCTTTAAAAAAAAACTAGGACCAAATATATAAAGTAACAATTTTCAGACTTCGCAGGACTGTGGTCCCTGATAGAAGAAAAGAAAACAAGTTGAGGTTTAAGAGTGCTCCCTTATTCTGCCTAGAAGCATTTTTTAGGTCACAGAACAGTTACAGGATAAACAAAAGAGCACCTGGTAGTCTCAATAATTTATGAATATTGAGAATGAAGTTTGGAGAGACAAAATTGGTCAGGATTTACTTATAGGTTAGAAGACAAGAGAACAGAGGAGAAGAGAAAAGAAGAGAAGAGAAGAGACAGCTACCTAGAAAGATGGGAAATTCCAAAGATTTGCAGAGAGGCTCCATGGAGTATTTAGTAGGAATATTGATCTGTACATGTAGCACAATGTAAGGCTGGAGAAAGAACCACTGGGAGGAAGCAGGCTGAGCAATTTCAGGCAGTCAAACAGGACTGGGAATACTTTGTGTAACCATCAATCAGAGTAGAAAGATCCCATGATACATGGGCATGAATTAGAGTCTTCAGAAGTATATTGCCTTTATAACATGAATATATTTCCATAGACTTCTCTAGACCTATCCCAACAAAGCTTAAAAGCAAACCCCTAAGAATCAAACTAATTCCAAGTTACTTCCCAGTGTGTCGGAATAAACTTCAACACTATTTAAAACCATACAAGAAATTCCAGCATACATGATATGCACAATGTCTGGCAGACTCACAAAGAAGCATGAAATAGATCACATAACTTGGAGAAAAGCTAATTAATAGAAACAGACCCAGAAATGAAAGAGAGAATAAAGTCAGCAAACCAGAACATTAAAAGAGCTATTATCAATATGCTTCCAATGTTTATGGAGGTAGAGAAAAACATGATCATGATAAAGAGAGAAATGAAAGACACATGAAAGACTCAAATTGAACTTTTAGGGATAAAAATATGATGTCTGAAATAAAAATACACTGGGTAGAAGTTTCTGCAGGTTATACATTGTGAAGAAGAGATCAGAGAAATTGGGAACACAGCAGTAGAAATATAGCAGTAGAAACACTGAAAAAAAAACCAGAAAAAAATAAATACCAGTGACTTGCGACATAGTATCAAATTATTTAACATACATATAATTGGAACACATAAAAAAGATGTGAGGAGAGAAAAAAATTTGAATAAATAATGGTTGGAAAATTTCCAAGTATGATAATGAAAAGTATAAACCCATATATCCACAAAGCCCAATGATTCCCAAGCCAACTATACATAAGGGAACTATATCAAGTCACCAGTAATCATCTTACTGAAAACCAGTGATAAGAAGAAAATCTTAAAAGCAGCTAGAGAAAAATAACACATTCCATACAGAGGAACAAAGAGTCACAACCAAAAGACAATGTAAAGCAATATTTTTAGTGTACTGAAAAAACAGATCTGTCAACTTAGAATTCTATACCCTG
>RJWJ010029210.1:0-20805 GCA_004363605.1 Indri indri
GCCCAGAGGACAGAGAAGATGGCTGGGTTGTCCCACGGGCAGATGGGGAAAATACCCTAAAACCTCGTTCATCTGGTGAAGGAAGCAGGTAGAAGATAGGAAGCATATCAGCAGGGCCTTCGAGTCTGAGCTTCTGCTACCACCTCCCAAGTCACTTGCATTTAGTGGCCTTTTCCACCTTGACATTCAATGAGGAGCATCCCTGCTCTCCACCTGTCTTCTCCTTCTTTGGCCAGTACTAGGTACGGAAAGAGCCAACAAAGGAGTAGAATCCCTCCCTCCCCCTCATATCTGTCTTCTCCTACAAAAAGATATAGGGAGAGGAAGGAACAGTAAATACTATTTAAAGAAACCATTATACTTGTTTTTCGCTACCTGGATTTTGTGTAGAACTACTTGCTGTGAAACAAAGTTAAAAAAAAAAAGCAGGCCTTAAGTGAGATTGAGATAGTCAAATGCAAGACAAGGAAAATGCACCCAATCTGTGATGGGAGATGAGGGAAGGAATTAATGCTTCAGATGATACTGAAGGGTGACTATGAGTTTTTCACATGGACAAGGGGGAGGGAAATGGGGAGCAAATATTTTCTAGACGTTCAGAGACACAAGAAAGCATGTCATGCTCTGTAGCCATAACTATTCTAAGGTCTGACCAAAGAGTACTGAGAGCTGAGGAGACAGCTCATGAAGGGCCTTGTATGTCATTCATAAAGTTTAGAGTTTTCTGTGCTGATGGGAAGCCATTGAAATAGTTTGAGCAGAGGCATGATATGATCAAATTTGCATGTTAAAAAACTCACAGCATGAGGATATTTGTCACACATAGTCCTAAGGAATGTGCCATGCAAAGACACTGTTAATGGTAAACTAGCTATTAAATGGACGAGAGAAATCTAAAAACTGCGAAGATCTCTTCGAGAAGGATTATAAAACCAGTGAAAACAATGAAAAGATTTAAATATATTAAACAACATAAATCAGAAAAGATTTTAAATCATGTGACCCATTGATATATTTAAGGATGAAGAAGAGATAGCTTACTGAGTGAACAAAATCTTGACATCGATACGGATCCAGGAAAGATTAGGGAGATTGCAGTTTCCAAACTATTCCCAGCAATAGCAAATAATGGTCAATGGCTGAATATTCTAAACCAATATGAGAAAACATATGGAAGAATCATGAGGACTGGCTTATAGTCTCTGATCGCCTCACTGATGGATGCCTTATCCTTTTTGAGAGATCCCTCTTTTCACATAATAATTGGACAGCCATTTATCTGTACACAGATTTCTAAAATAGAAGATAGTATTTTGTTTTGTTTTTATTTTAAAAGGTGGAATGAGATTTGTTTTAACCCTTAACAAATTTTTTTGGACTTTCTTTGACTTAAAAATTCAATATTTACATTCTTTCATAATACTTTATATCACAGTTCATTTTTCTGAAACTGATATTCTATATAGTTTTATTCAGCATAATCTCATTCATTGATAAATATTTCTTGAATGTCTATTTTTTTTCCCTTAGGCCCTAAGGAACCAATAATTAACAAGATAGACAAATCTGGCACTGCCCTCATGGAGATTACAGTCTAGTGGAAAAGCAAACAATTACAATGTTATATGTGTAAACAAGACAGGAACTCAGCCTGCCTACCCAATATCTATTTGCCACATCTTTCTTGTAAAGAGAAGCCCAATTTGGTTGGGGGGGAAGAAACACGCCCATTCGTAGCAGGTTGTACTTCCCCAAAATGGCCACAGCAATAATTTGACCTACTTGCTTTTCTAAACCTTGCCACCCCCAGATCAAGACGTTAAATTTATTTCACCTTTCCTCTAACCAGACAGGCCTTTGTATTTGCCACAATGAATAGAGTGCTGCACAAGTGATGCTGTGTAACTTCCGGGTCATAAAAGGCAATAAGGTTTCCATCTGGGTCTCTCTTGGGACCCTCACCCTTGGGACTCAGCCATCATGGTGTGGGAAACCAAGAAGCCACATGAAAAGGTCATGTGTAGGTGTTATAACCACGGTTACAACTGTGTAAGTCTTGGCTGGCAGCCAGTATCAACTGCCTCTAGGTTGATGCCAAGTGAAGCAGAGACAAGCTGTCTCTGCTGAGGTTTGCCCAAATGGCCTACTTGTGAGAAAAACACATTTTCATTCTAAGCCATAAAGTTCTGAGTTGGTTTGTTACACAGCAATAGATACCTGAAGATCAGTTTTTAAAACCATATTTCCCAGCCTTCCTGGCACATGGAGTAGCCATGTGACATAATTTTGACCAATGAGATACAAGCAGAAGCCCTGCAGTAGGACATTCAGGATGCTGAATTTCATTGTGTTTTAATCACTGCTACCTAATCACCAACAGCACCACATGAAGTAGTTCTGGGACTAAGTGCCATAAATGACTTCTAATTTTTGTTTTTGGTGTAGGAAACATGGCTTTGCCTTTGTTTAAGAATCTCACCAAAACTTCTTATCTGAGAAGGATTTCGCCAATCAATATTTTGTTTAGGTAGCCACTCTGGAAGGTGCTGGTATTGGATCTACTTTAATTCCAAACTAATTAAGCTTAGACTAGAACCAACTGCAATGACTCAAAGCAATCAGTACCTCTTACCAAAAATTATATAGTAGATTAATCTAGCAGAAAGAAAGGATACACATTTTGGGCTGGAGTGGTTATGTTGGTCAATTGTCTTCTGTGCAAGGGGTAGAAACTAAGTGGGGAGAGGGGAGGATTCATTGGAAGAGTCCTAAGATAGATCACAGATTCTGGGAAACCGGGTCTGTTCTAGGAAACTCAACAACTAGGACCGGGGGCCTAATGCCTCCCCTCTCTTTCTACCCCCAGCCCCCCGCCTTTCTTCTGGCTGTCAGTTTTATGCTTTTAAAAACAAGGGATACAATTTGTGCTTTTAATAATTATACTAGATTAGGTTCTAGAAAGGGAATTTGGGTCAAAGAGCACGGACCTTTTATAAAATTCTTGATAGGTTACCAATTGCTTTCTAAAATATGCATACCAGTTTAGACCTTCAACAGGAGTGTATTATCATGCTTATTATTGAAACAACCTCACCAGCCTTAAGTTTTATAAATTTTAATATCTTTTATTTTTTAGTAGAATAAAATGATATGTATTGATGTCTTATATTATTTCATAGCTATGAAAAGTGAATTATTTCATGTGTTTATTGGTCATTTATGTTTCTGCTTCTGAGATTTGTACATTGTTATAACTTTTTCCATTGAAGTTTCAGTGTTTTCATTATTGAGTTAAACTGCTACACAGCTTTTGTCAGATATGTTGAAAGATTTTTCTGCTTTGTAATTTACTTTTCAATTTTTGATGGTTTCTGTTGTATAGACTCTTAAATTTTTCATGTAGTCAAATGTTTGATTTTGATTTCTTTATGATTAAGCCCATTGATTTTAGACTGAGACAATTCTTCCTTCAGCTCAAGAACAAGTAGATATCAATAGTTTCCTAAATGTTCTTCTAGTTTTTTAACCAGCACTTTTGACAAACATTGACTATATTTCAGACAAGTGTTTTACTATTTGTTTGTTTCTCAGTGAACACTTTTCACATTTAACATCTGGAATTTATTTTAGTATATGTTGTAAGTTGACAATTTAAGTTTTCACAGTTAACTGATTGATTTTTCCTTTATACATTGCAATATGATGCCAACTTTATTATTTACATCATTCTTATAAGTAATAGATAGTATCTACTTATGGCTATTTATTCTGTTACAGAGATATGCTTATAAAGGTTTATACTAGTAATACTCTGTTTTACACATTGATTTAATATCTTTTAACATATGGTGGGGCAAGTCCTTGAATTAGGACTCTTTTGGTTACAAGTAACAAAAATTGACTTTAATTTTATTTTATTAAATTACTTTAAGCAAAAGGGAGAATATCCATGGACCAATTAACTGTGCCTGGAGTTGTCGCACTTTGACAGGGAGTGATAGTTACAGAGGCACCCTACGAAATCTTTTGAGCTGCGGAGGATACTTCATAGGTGTTCACTCTTCCCCTCATGAATTTTCTGTTTAAAAAAATTTCTTAATTCTCTATTTTTTCTAGCTAATCAACTTTAGAATCACTATTTCAAGCTCCAAAAGGTATCCTATTTGGATTTTGATTGGAGTTGCATTAAACCTGTATATTAATTTGAGAAAAACTGACATCTTTATAAAAGTCATTGTTACCCAAGAAGGTGGTGGGACTTCTCATTTGTTCAAGTCTTCTTTTATGGCCTTCCGTGAAATTTTGTAGTTTTATTTATATCGTTCCTGTCCATTTCTTGTTATGGTTATTCTGAAGTATTTTATATCATTCATTTCTAAGCCAATTACAAAATCTGACTCCTACTTATTAATCTTTATTCTTTTGTTACTGAAAAAACCAGGTAGGAAGCAGTGGAAATTACTCAAAGGACACTGTGGAAACTCATAGAATTAAGTGAATAGAATTAAGTTTTAGAGAAAGGAGGCAGGGCTGGTATTTCTCTTTCATAGGCATGCACACTTTCCCCTCCCCCTCCCCACCCCCGCTCATCTTTCATCTCTACATTTCTCTGTATGTTGGTTTCGTTCTGATATTTCGTTATTCAAAAGGCAAGAAGGTGTTTTCCTCATTGGTTCCAGACAGAAAAATCGCATGCACAGGTTCAGATTGGCCCAGCCGGGGCCATGCGCCTTACTATTGAACACTACCTAGCTCTACAGCCAGGGGGATGTCACGCTGTGATTGGCACAACCTGAGTCACGTGCCTCCCCTGTGGACAGGGAAGCAGGAATTCTTACCAGATGAAGGGGAGAAAGGAATGCTGGACAGACAATAGCCACTATATCCACAGACATTGTTCCTGTCAAGTTTGCCTGTGATAGCCTTGCGCTAATTCCAATGGGCACTTTTCAATCCTTGCCATTCGAATCTCTAAAGCCTTTGATGCTGTTGATAACTTCTTGAAGTTCCCTCCTCCCTTTGTTTTGATAACACGTTTTCGTATGGTTTTCCTCTTTTCACTCTTGCTGTTCTCTTACATTCTCTTTTTTAGACTTTACTTCTTCTACTCACCCTTCTTATTAGTCTTAACAGGCTTTCATCTCTGATTTATTTCTCTTCTTCTAGAGTACATTATTCTGGATGATATCATCAAATCCTGTGGCTTCAATTATTACCTGTGCACTGTTGATTCTCAAATCTGTTCCTCTAGGCCACCTCTCACTTTGCACCTTTAGACTCAGCCTCTAGTAGTAAGGAACTCATTGCTTTAACTACAAGGAAAAATGATGGATTAAACTGTCTCTTGGCCACAAAAGACACTAACCATATAGTGACTACTCCAGAAAATATTAACTGTGTACTATGAGAGAGTATTTTTTCAAATATTTTCCATTCTTGGCTTCTTTATTGTGTTTCCAAAGTAAGAACATTTTCCTGTTACTTATATTTCATCTCTAATGATTAGATAGATAGAAGCCAGAACATGGCAAAATAATTTTTTTAAATGCTGGGATGGATATCTTTAGACTTGTTTTCTAAATCTTGCTTTGCAACTCAGCCTTTTTGTACCTAAGATTTCTAATTAAGAATTCTGGTGGGAGGCTAGATGCAGTGGCTCACGCCTGTAATCCTAGCACTCTGGGAGGCCAAGGCAGGAGGATCACTTGAGCCCAGGAGTTCGAAACCAGCCTAAGCAATAGCAAGATCCCGTCTCTACAAAAAATAAAAAAATTAGCAGGACATGGTGGTGCACACTTATAGTCCCAGCTACTCAGGAGACTAAGGCAGGAGGATCACTTGAGCTCAGGAGTTGGAGGCTGCAGTGAGCTATGATTACACCACTGTACTCTAGCTCTGGCAACAGAGTGAGACCTTGTCTCTGAAAAAAAAAAAAATAGGAATTATGGTGGGGTGGTGGGGATCCAGTAGATAATTAATACATGCAAAAGCATTTTATAATCCATGAACAACTATATACATAAAATTATGTATTATTATTATCTCATCTTACTGTAGATATTTCATAGCCATGATATGAAAATTAATTTTGGTCACTACTAATTTGGAACAAACAAGGTATTATCTCCCTCTAAGAGGGCCTTAGTGATTTCACTAGTCATTTAAATTTAATTTGACACACAATGAACACACAATGAATAGTATACAAAATATATCTCTTTCATCCCCAAAGCCAGTATTATGTTAATGGGAGACATTTAGAGAAGTCCCATTAAAATTAGGAGCTAGGTGAAAATATCTACTGTCACCACTATTCCACACTATTTTGGAGATGGTAGCCATCATAACTAGAAAGGAGACAGAAACGAGAAGCATAAAAAATAGAGAGGGGGGAGATAAAATTATAACTTTATAAATATTATTGTTGCATTCCTGAAAAATCTGAGATAACTGAAAAACTATTGTAGATGATAAGACAATTCAGTAAGTTAGCTGAGAATAAAATTAGTATATAAATATGAATATCCAATTTATTTACATATATCAACTAGTTTAGAAGACAAAATAGACAGAAAGACCCCTTTTACAAAAGCAACAAAAATGTGCAAAATCTATTTTTTAAAAAAACTTTAAACTGCAACTAAAGTGCCAAAAGAATCTTGAACAAATGAAAAGGCTTACCATGCTCTTGAATAGGAAGACTCATTATCATATAGAGGTCAATTCAATAAAAAGACAAAGATGATTTTATTTTACACAATCTGATTCTAAAGTTTGTTTTTAAAAGAAACAACAGTATCTAAGAAAATGTGGGAAAAGCCTAGAATATGGGGATTAACTAGCCCCTTTATATATTGAAAAGAATCAATAGAATAAATGAGAACATTCAGAAATAGAATTTAGTAAATTATAATGACAGCATTTCAAATCAATGGGAAAAATGATTTATTTAAAAATGATGTTTGGACTACTGATAGACATCTAGAAAATATAAGGAAATATAAATCTGGATCTGTACTTCCTAACTTATATCAGAACAAATCCCAGTTAATATTTACATGTAAAAAATGAAACTGGAAGAGAACTAGAAGAAAGCTTTGAAGATTTCCTTTAAAAAAAATTTTTTTTGGAGTAGGAAAGCTATTTCTAAATATGTCACAAAATTCAGAAGCCATAAAAGAAAAGATTAACAAATTGATTGCATAAAAATCAAGTTCTGCAAGATAAAAAAGTCAAAAGACAAATAACAAACTGGAAAAATATTTGCTAGTCATGGCACAGGCAGATGCAATTTTTTCTAATACAGATAGATGTTTTATAAATCATTAAGAAAAAGACCAATAGGACTGATGTTATAAAAGAACATAAAAATGACCCTTAAACATATGAAAAGATGCTCAATCACATTCACAAAAACAGAAATGCAAATTAAATGACTGGAATATCATTTTAAAATTATAGTATTAGCACAGATCTAAAGATCTGATCAGACAGTGTGCTCTCATACATTGCTAGTTGAGTGTAAATTGGCAATTTGGCACTATCTCACAGAATTAACAATGCAACCCAACAAGTTTTCTTCTGGGAATTTATCCCAGACTTTATTCACTCATGTATGAAATAGATTACTCATTACAGCATTGTTTGTAATACCAAAAGACTGCCTCAGTAGAGGGTGTACGTAATGATACATTCCTACATTGGGATACAGCAGCTATGAAGAAGATCTTATGTAATATAGAACCATCGCCACGATCTAATATTATTCAGAAAAAGCAAGGTGTGCTATGTATAGTATGCAATCTTTCTTATAAAAATGGGAGGAAAAATAAATATAAATTGTGTTTGTAGGTATGAATTGTCTCCAGAAATATACAGGAAAACTCTTCACATTAGTTGCCTCTAGAAAAGGAAACTGTATAACTGGAGGGTAGAGGTGGAGAAAAGCTACTTTATACCCCTCTATACTTTCTGTATCATGTGACCGTACCACCAATTCTAAGGCGTAAATAAAATTAATTATTTTTATTTCAGGAAATTACAGGGGTACAAACATTTCAGTTACATGTTATGACTTTGCCACATCCCAACCATGATTTGATACGTGCCCTTCCCCCTCTACAACACTCACCGTGTCCATTAGTTGTGAGTTTACCCACCCCCAACCCCCTACCCCCAAAGAATATTACTACTGGGTGAGCACCTTAGTGTTGTTGATCAGTCAGTGCCAGTTTGATGGTGAGTACATGTGGTGCCTATTCTTCCATTCTTTTGATACCTCACTTCGGAGGATGGGCTGAAGCTCTATCCAGGAAAATATAAGAGGCGCTAGATCACCATCATTTTTTATAATTGAGTAGTATTCCACTGTATACATATACCGTATTTTATTAATCCACTCATGGATTGACGGACACTTGAGTTGTTTCCACATCCTTGCAATAGTGAATTGTGCTGCCATAAACATTCGAGTGCAGATGTCTTTATTATAGGATGACTTTTGTTCCTTTGGGTATATGCTTAATAGTGCCATTGCTGGATCAGATGGTAGTTCTACTTGTAGCTCTCTGAGGTATCTCCAAATTCTTTTCCACAGAGGTTGCACTAATTTGCAGTCCCACCAGCAGTGTAAGAGTGTTCCTATCTCTCCACATCCTCACCAGCATTTGTTGCTTTGGGATTTTTTGATAAAGGCCAATCTTACTGGAATTAGGTGATACCTCATTGTGGTTTTGATTTGCATTTCCCTAATGATTAGAGATGTTGAGCATTTTTTATATGTTTGCTGGCCATTATTCTGTCTTCTTTAGAAAAGTTTCTGTTCATATCCTTTGCCCATTTATTGATGGGTAAATTTTAAAATTTTAAAATTAAATTTATCCCTTTTCTCATTTATGTAGTAGTATTTGTTATCAAAATGACAAAATAATTCTGAGACTGCAGCCTAAATTATGAATCTTGTCTGAAGCAAAATATTAGCTTAATATTACCTCATATGTGTCAGTGCAGTACAAAAGTCCTGGGGACCAGGAAGTGGGATAATTCGACAACATCTGATTTCATAACGTTCAGTTACAATCATTAAAACCACCCCTTTTAGGCTGGGCATGGTGGTTTATGCCTGTAATCCCAGCAATCTGGGAGGCTGAAGCGGGAGGATCACTCGAGGTCAGGAGTTCGAGACCAGCCTGAGCAAGAGTGAGACCTCCCCCCGCCCCCCGTCTCTACTAAAAATAGAAAGAAATTAGCTGGACAACTAAAAATATATAGAAAAAATTAGCCGGGCATGGTGGCACATGCCTGTAGTCCCAGCTACTCGGGAGGCTGAGGCAGAAGGATTGCTTGAGCCCAGGAGTTTGAGGTTGCTGTGAGCTAGCCTGATGCCACGGCACTCTAGCCTGGGCAACGGAGTGAGATTCTGTCTCAAAAAAAAAACCCCAAGAAAACAAAAAAACAAAACAAAGATTATTGTGATTCATGGGAAAGGGTCAAAATATCAACATGAACAGGAGTTTGGAAGAAGTTCATTCCAACCCTAATGGAACTTTGAAGGGTCCAAGACTTCAGTGGAGGAAGTCACTGCAGATATGGTGGAAATAGCAAGAGAACTAGAAGTGTAGCCTGAAAATGTGAATGTGCACTGCTGCAATCTCATGATAAAACTTGAGCAAATGAGGACTTGTCTCTTATGGATGAGCACAGAAAGTGGTTTCTTGAGATGGAATCTACTCCTGGTGAAGATGCTGCGGACACTGTTGAAGTGACAACAAAAGAGTTAGAATATTATATTATGTTATATAAGCTTAGTTGATGAGGCAGTGGCAAGACTTGAGAGGACTGACTCCAATTTTTAAAGGGTTTCTACATGAGTAAGATGCTATTGCATGGCATCACATGCTACAGAGAAATCTTTTGTAAAAGGGAGAGTTAGTTGATGTGGCAAACCTTGTTGTTATCTTATTTTCAGGAATTGCCACAGCCACCCCAATCTTTAGCAACTACTACCCTGATCAGTCAGCGGCCATCAAGATCCAGGCAAGACCCTCCACCAGCAAACAGATTATGACTTGCTAAAGACTCAGATGATTGTTAACATTTTTAACCAATAAAATATATATATATTTTTGAGGCAGAGTCTCACTCTACTGCCCGGGCTAGAGTGCTATGGTGTCAGCCTAGCTCTGAGCAACCTCAAATTCTTGGGCTCAAGCAATCCTTCTGCCTCAGCCTCCCAAGTAGCTGGGACTACAGACATGTACCACCATGACCGGCTAATTTTTTCTATATATTTTTAGTTGTCCAGCTAATTTCTTTCTATTTTTAGTAGAGACGGGGGGTCTCACTCTTGCTCAGGCTGGTCTTGAACTCCTGACCTTGAGTGATCCTCCCGCTTCGGCCTCCCAGAGTGCTAGGATTACAGGTGTGAGCCACCATGCCCAGCCGAATCACAATAATCTTAATGGCATCTATGAGGGGGAACGCTTTCCAGAAGGTTTTCAATTTATTTGCCTGGGTCCGTCAGACAAATCACCATCTGTGGCAGCTATAGCCTTACAAAATATATACCTTAAATAATAAGACTTGAAAGTTGAAATTACTTCTTGATCCATGGTCCGCAGAGTGGACGCTGTGTTAGCAGCCATGAAAACAACATTCATCTCCTTGTGTATTTCCTTCAGAGCGCTTTTGGGTGACCAGGTGCATTGTCAATGAGGAGTAATACTTTGAAAGAAATCTTTTTTTCTGAGCAGCGGGTCTCAATAGTGGGCCAAAAATATTCGGCAAACATGCTATAAACAGACGTGCTGTCATTCAGCTTTGTTATTCCATTTACAGAGCACTGACAGAGTAGATTTACCATAATTCTTAAGGGTACTAGGATTTTCAGAATGGTAAAGGAGCATTGGCTTCGACTTCAGGTCACCTTCTTAAAGTCATTAGCACCTCACAAAAGGGTCAGTCTCTCCTTTGAAGTTTTGAAGGCAGGCATCGACTTCTCTTCTCTAGTTGCAAAAGTTCTAGATGGCATCTTCTGCTACAAGGCTGTTTCATCTGCATTGAAAATCTATTGGTTAGTATAGCTACTTTTTGTCAATCATCTTAAGCAGATCTAGATAACTTGCTGCAGCTGCTACATCCCCACTTGCTGCTTCACCTTGCACTTTTATGTTATGAAGATGGCTTCTTTCCTTAAACTTCATGAATCAACTTCTGCTAGCCTCAAACTTTTCTTATCCATCTTCCTCACCTCTGTCAACTTTAATAGAATTGGAGAGAGTTAGGGCCTTGCTCTGCATTAGGCTTTGGTTTAAGGGAATGCTGTGGCTAGTTTGACCTTCTATCCAGATCACTAAAACTTTCCCCATATCAGCAATAAGGCTGTTTTGCTTTTGTACGATTTGTGTGTTCACTGAGTGGCAGTTTTTATTTTCTTCAGGAACTTTTCTTTTGCATTCACAACTTGGCTGTTTGGCACAAAAGGCCTAGATTTTAACCTCTCCTGGCTTTTGACATGCCTTCCTCACTAAGCTTAACTGTGTCTAGCTTTTGATTTAAAGTGAGAGACATGCAACCCTTCCTTTCACTTGAATGCTTCAAGGCCATTATAGGGCCATTAATTGGCCTCATTTCAATATTGTTGTGTCTCAGGGAATAGGGAGTCCCAAGGAGAGGAGGAGAGATGGGGAATGGCTGGTTGGTGGAGCAGGACGAACGCACACATTTACTAAGTTCAAGGTCTTACATAGGTGTAGTCTGTGGGGTCCCCAAAGCAATTACATTAGTAACATCAAAGATCACAGATCACAGATGGCCATAACAGATGTAATAATAATGAAAACATTTGAAATATTGTGATAATTACCAAAATGTGACACGGAGACATGAAGTGAACCCATGCTTTTGGAAAAATGGTGCCAATGGACTTACTCAACATAGGCTTGCCACACACCTTCAATCTGTGAAAAATGCAGTATCAGTGAAGCACAATAAAACGAGGTATGCCTGTACTTGCTTTCCTCCTTCCTTTATCATTTGATCAGAATATCTGAGATGATATCAATATTTAGTGCATTTCCATGAAAATTTATTAAGTATATGGGCTACCATTAAACAACATGCTAGGCACTGGTGCTGTAGTGGTGCACAAAATACACTAGGTTCCAATTGTTAGGGGGCTTCCAGTCTGCGTAGATACATAACATAAGAGGACTATGTGAAAGCTACACAAGCAATATAAAGTAATGATCAAATAACCTCTTCAGGTAGAGAGGGTGTGATAGTGGTTAGAAGAAAGTTTACAAAGGTTATGTTAAAGTAGAGTCAGAATGGGGTGTGTTTTTTTTTAAAGAAAAAAAATTTTTAAGTATCTCCTGTCAATAAACCAACTGTGAACTCAAGAAAGTACAACAGAGGTACACTTTCTGTCTTGTCTCTTTTTCTGATCCAGTCTTATCAGCAAAAGAAAGAGAAGGAAATTTTTTCCTTTCCTATAGACCTATGGATTTTGTGCTTCTGGGAAGAGAAAGGACTGGGACTCGACCCCAGAACTGATCTTCTTGGAAACTGAGATACAGATAAGTTTTTAAGTCTCTAAGAGTTTTATGGACATCACAAATGGGAGACCCAGTCCTGCAGCAGGACGTGGGGTGTCTATATGGACACAAGAAGCAGGCCACCAGTGACATTCCCTGGGGCTCCTCCAGGAAGGTCTCCTTGGGTGGGTCTGCAGTCTGTGGCACACATCCCTGGAGCAAGCATCACCTGGCTGCCTTCTCCAAAGGTGAGGGACCAGGATTTTCAACAGCATCCCATGGTAGAGGAAGAAGTCATGTTTCAGTGACCCTAGTCTCAGAGCCTAGGAAGGGGAGATGTCTCAGAAGATGACTGCGATCATCCCTGATTTAATTTGATTTAGAAAAATAAGGAATTGTTGTGTCGGCAACACACAAAGATGTGAGATGGTCTCCAATGTGCTGAGCTGTGTAGGAGGAAGAGTAGACAATGTGCATTGTAAGATTGTCTTAAGACTGGGTTTTCCAGTAGGTTGTGATAGAAAAACCAGAATTGGTTTTGAGGAATGGGGAAGGACAAGCGTTATAGTGAGAGAGTGTAAATGGTCGGGAGGCGGTGGTCCACCTGATGGACAAAGAAGCACAGACTAGGCAGGTAATTAAGAAAATCCAAGAGGGAGCAGTTAAATGTCATTTTTTCTCCCATTCTCTCTCTTCCTGCAATTTTACATTGTGCCACACTAGGCAGAAGAGGTCAATATTTAGAGAATCAGCTACGGTGTCTATTTTTCTTACTATTAAATATACTTAGGATATATTGAGTACATATTGCTATAAGCCTGGTGGAGGATAGTTTTGCAACACTTACCAGATTACAAATGCATTGACACTTTGACTCAGAAATTCCACTTCTGTCACTTTATCCTTTCAATGCACTTAGACAGGTACAAAATGGTATGCATAAGAGCAGCATGGATATAGTAAAAGCTTGGAAATGTCCTGAATGACCATCAAAAATACTACCTTACAGTAGAATGCAATGCTGCTATAAAAGAATGAGGAAATTCTTTATATATCAATATGAAGAGATCACCAAAAACAAGGTATAAAACAATGACAAGTATGTACCTTTTGTGTATGAAAATGGGGAGTTATGAATATATACGATATTTGCCTTATTTGCATAAAGAACTATTGAAAATATATACAAGTAATGGGTGGGGCATGAGTTTTCATTGTAAACTTTTTATATTGCTTTCATTTTTTAAACACATGCATGTATTGCCAAACATTAAGTGGAGATTGTATATATGCATATACGAAACTACACGCTACAAACTACACTGTGAGAGGGAGATGCACCTCCCAGATCCCCCTTCAAGGAATGAAGTTCTGCCCAGCTCTGGAGAACGCAGTCCGCACAGAGCCTCCAGCTGTCAGCTCCTTCAGGGTCTGCCTCAGGTGTAAAGAGCCAGCTGGTTCAAGGTCACACACATCCCAAGGCAGCTTGTGCCTGGTGACTGACTGAGTGAAGTGAGGTCATAAAGGCTGGGCCATTTTAGTCCTCTAAGGAACAACTCTGACAGTATTAGCTGCTGAGCTCCATCTTCTATCTGAGTTTAACTTTTTCCTCTGCTCAGTTCTACTTCTTCACCCCAAACTTTGACGGATATTTATCCCTTGTAAACATCTTGCAACCTGAACTTTCGCTCAGAGCCCACTTCTGAAGGAACCAGAAACACGAATATTTGGTAACATTCTAAAGATTTAATTTTGAAAGCATGTTATACTTAATAGCAAAATCAAGACATTTACATTAAAGGAATAATTTAAATAGTATCATAGAAACGTCTTTGTGTCCAGTGGTCTTGAGTCTAATATATTTCAATATAACCTTTAAAAGTAACAATTCTAACAGCAGCACTTATAATGTATCTTATTCTCAGCAAACGAAATAACTATATAACAAAAGGTTTTTTACATCTGACAATATCAAGGAAGGAACAGTAGCTATATTTACAAAAGAAAGTAAATTAAGAGGCACTCTTTTCCTTAATGAAATATCCTACCAGTGGTCTATATTACTTAGTACACATATTCATGTGCTCACACACATGCTAAATTGATCCCTACTTTATAATCTTCCTATCTATCAGCTATCCTTAATCATTTAATAAACATTTTATTAAATGCTATGTATCAGAAACTAAGACATAGGCCCTGTTTTCAAAGAACTCAATCTAGTTGACACTTGAATAATATTATCAGAATGCTTTTAAAATTGTGGTTTGAGGAGAGCAATGTGTAACCTCAAACCTGTGGCTATTTGAGGTATCACAGCATTTTCTGAAAAACTTTGCCTTTCAGGCCTCTGTATTTTCCATTTTCCTAAAACACATTTTCTGTTAAAAAAGAAAAAACCGTCAAATATCTTTACAAAATATACTTTGCATGTTATTTCCCCCCAAACTTCATACAAGAAAAAATAAATAAGGACGATATTTCTTTCTAATCTTTATTAATGCCATAAAGTAAATCACGAATGGATGACATCTTTTAAGAAAATTTTTCCAGTTACCTATTTTGTGTCATTGTTTTGTCTTAATGAGATCAGCTGAGACAATAAATTTCAAAGCACTTTTCGAACAGTGCAGTAAAAATACCAGCATTGTTGTTTGTATTATTAGTGAAATAAAGGTATCAAGCCTTGTTTTATCCCTTAAGATGCTGCAGAAAATGTAATTTGAATACTGCATGTTTTTCCTTTCTAAAAGTTCTATATTTCTAGGCCTATACAGAAATAAAAAATGATTTATAGTATGAAATTTATATCTATTTGTGGCATGATATTGACTAAATGAGCTGACATCTAGTTTAACTGTAGAATATGTACTTTATTAAAGGAGATACAAGCTAATAGTTCAATCAGGACTGATTCTATTTAAAGGTTCAGAAGATCAGGCTTCAGTTAATAAAAATAGCTATTCGTTTTTGAGTACATATTATTTACTAAGCACTTTGAGGGCTCCAAAGACAAGCAGGACTTCCTTCTGTCTTTCTCAAGAGTTGATAATATGTTCAAGAGGAAAAAGGCAGATAGCAGGCAGGGAGAGAAAAATCCCATAACAAAGGAACGATATAGTGCAGAGCTTCAAGAGTAGAATCTTAACTGCAGTGATGGTTTCAAGAGTGTATACATAGGTCAAAGCTTATTAAATTGTATACTTTAAATATATAAAGTTTATTGCATGTCAAATTTATCTCAATAAAGCTATTTTGAAAAAAATACCAAGGTGAATTTTTACACAATTTTATGTATAGTGGAAAACACTGTAGTTTTTTTTTTTTTTTTAGCGGAGAAATGATGATAGAATTTGGATATTTGTCCCCTTCAAATCTCATGCTGAAATTTGATCCCAATGTTGAAGGTGGGGCCTGGTGGGAAGTGTGTGGGTTATGGGAGTGGATCCCTGTGAATGGCCTGGTGCCCTCCCCAAGGTAATCAACGAGTTCTCTCTCAATCAGTTCGCCCAAGAGCTGGTTGTTTAAAAGAGCATGGCATCCCCACCTCTCTCTCTTACTGTCTTTATCGCCATGTGACACAGCTGTTCCCGCTTCACCTCTGTCATGAGTAGAGGCTTCCTGAGGCTCTCATCAGAAGTAGATGCCAGTGCCATGCTTCTTGTACAGCCAGCAGAACCATGAGCCAAATAAACCTCTTTTTTTTTTTTTTTAATAAATTACCCAGGCTAAGACAAATGATAATACTGATATTCTTCTGTATGAAGAATAAACTGGTGATAATGGTAGTGGACTGAATTTAAAAAAGTAAGTGAAAAAGCAGGGAAGAGTACCACAGTATGGGATATTCTGCTGGATTAAGTAGACATCTTGATTGTTAAAGGCTTAATAGAGCTAGAACTAGGTTTGGAGGATGAGAAAGGAGGAAAGAAAGAAAGAAAAGAAAGAAAGAGAGAAAGAAAGAATAAAAAGAAAGAAAGAAAGAAAGAAAGAAAGAAAGAAAGACCTTGCTTGGAGTTTTATTAAGACTAAGAATGATTCCTAGAGGTCTTAAGACTTAGAATTATGGCAGTTCTCCAAGTCTTACAGAAGAGCATGATAGTGATCATAGTGAAAAACATAAACACCTCTACTTCTACACCCTTTTCTGGGGGCGGGGGCAGGGAGGTTGTGATTAATATTGCACTTACTCTGGCTTAAGTCAATAAAGCCCAACTCTTCATCTTTTGTCAATATAGAATCAAGTAATTCATCTCTTTATCTCATTAGACAATATAAGACTGATGGTTTCAGTTCAGTCACTTCCTCAGAATTGTGGTCTGTGTTGTGTCAGAAGATCAAATAAGTATCTATATGCCTTTGGTATGTGTATACAGTTATTTGATTCCAGAAATATGAGAGTAAAAGGAAGAAAATGAGTGAGTATGTTGGTGAAAAATGTGGAAGCACAAGCCTAAACAGGAGAACAAAATAAAAAGTTGTTCTCGAAGGAAAGAAAAGCTCTTTGTATGTTTGCTTTTCCCAGAACTTAATCTCTTGTTATCCAGAATATAACTGAAATGTATTATTTTAAAATATGCCATTTAAAATATAATACATACACCAATAAGATAAAGCTTTCCCCCCCCCCAAATTCTCTTTTGGGTTAAAAGAAATTACCCTATATTTAAGTTTTTGTAAAGTTTCTTGTATTGTGCAAATAATTTCTGAATCAGGTTACTAGAATTACAAAGTATGTTTTTTGAAGACTCACTAGCTTGAAGTGACCTTAATCAATGCTAGTTTTGTATGCTTAAAAAAGGCAAGTAAGGAATCAGCTTTAAAAAACAAAAAAGAAAGAAAAGAAACTTAACCAGATTTACCATAGTCATTATGCCTGGTGTGGGAGGGCAGGAAATCAAAACAAAAAGCATTATTTGTCATTTAAAACAGACTTTTTGAGTAAGAGTCCCTTAAAAAGAAATACAGGTTTCCATAAACTTAGTGGAACAAAGACATAACTTTCTCTCTGCCACCTCCAGAAAACACCAATGAATGGCAATAAAAGAATAAAATGATATAAGGCCATGAGGACAAAGAACAGGAGAAGTGATGCCAACAGATCAGACATTCAACAACATTTTGAAAGATAAGAAACAGAAGAGTGGTATCTGACTTAACAGAACTGAGAAAGCTGACACTTAAGTGGCAAAGCCAAAAAAAGAGACAAACCAATTCAAAGACAAAAGCCAAACAAACTTCAGAATTATTCAGGAATTAGAGGGATTAAAAACAGAAAAATAACCGTGAAGACAGAGACAATTCAGGGAGAATGATAAAACAAAAACAATTATGGAAAAAGAAAGATTTCAGAAAGATAAAGTATTGTATTTATAAAATGCTAACAATGTGTTATAAAAATATTTAGAGAACAGAGAAGACTTTTAAAAAATGAAAATACAGAAGCAGAAATTTAAAAGTCTCTATGTTATCCCAGAAAATAGAACAAAAAAGCCAAAGACTAAGAAAATAATAGAAAAAATATTTTTTTTAATGGGGGTGAAATTTACATAACATACATTTAACTATTTTAAGGTGTACAATTCAATAACAGTTGCTGCATTTGCATGTCATGCAACCACCACCTCCCTCTAATTTTTACACTTTTTCATCACCTGGAACACCCTGCAAAATAGTATTAAAATGAGTTAGAAGGTCCAACAGTAGGACTGACTAATAGGAATTCCAGAGAAAGAGAAGAGAGAAAATGACAGGAAAGAATTATCAAAGACGTAATTCAAGACAAACTCCCACAGTTGATGGATGGACTTGAATTTCTTGATTGAAAAGACACACTGTGCCTTTTTCACACTATACTCAGCAAAGTCTGAGAAAAGATTCTCACACTAAGGTACATTAAGATAAAATATCAGAATATCATGGACAAAGAGAAGATCCTAAAAGTCTTCAAAGAGAAAACACAAGGTTATATAAAAATAATTCAGTACCATAACAGCCTCAGATTTCTCAATAGTAACACTGGAAGATAATGAATCAGTGCCTTATTTATTTATTTATTTATTATTATTATTTTTTTGAGACAGAGTCTCACTCTGTTGCCTGGGCTAGAGTGCCATGGCGTCAGCCTCGCTCACAGCAACCTTGAACTCCTGGGCTCAAGCGATCCTCTTGCCTCAGCCTCCCGAGTAGCTGGGACTGCAGGCATGCACCACCATGCCCGGCTAATTTTTTCCTATATATTTTTAGTTGTCCAGATAATTTCTTTCTATTTTTTTTGGTAGAGACGGGGTCTCACTCTTGCTCAGGATGGTTTTCGACCCGTGGGCTCAAACGATCCTTCTGCCTCAGCCTCCCAGAGCGCTAGGATTACAGGCATGAGCCACCGTGCCTGGCTGAATCAGTGCCTTTAAAACTACAATTATTTCGACTTAAGTATTCTGTACCTACCTAAAACTGTATATTGGTATGGGAAATGAATATGTGACATTTTCAGAATGTAAGGTTTCAAAAAATTTATCCCCATCCTTTCTTTCTTAGGAAGCTAGTAAGAATGTCAAATGAGAAAAAAAGGATATGCAAACAAGAGAAAAGATCAGTCAGGAGGAAAGAAGTGAAGAGAATTATGATGATGATAAGGAGGACGAGAAGGGGGATGAAAGCCCCAGGATGACACTGTACAGCTGGCATGGGGAGAAACCAGAAAGACAAAGAGATTCAGGGAGATTTCTCCCCACAAAAAAAGTAATTTATAGATTACCTGATGTGTTTACACATGTTGAATAAAGATTTATGGTTTTCTTTGAGAATCTGAGAATGAATTAGTAATGGGTATATAGAAGACCAAACCAATGAGGCAGTCATTAATGCCAGAAAAAACAAACCAAAAAATTGCACGTGAATGAAAATGTTACCATAATAAAAAGGTGACTCATCTGTGTATAATACTAACATAATAATAAGAAATACTAGCCAAGAATGGTGGATCCTGGTTGTATTCCTAGCTACTAGGGAGGCTGAGGCCAGAGGATCTCCTGAGCCCAGGAGTTTGGAAGAGCCTGGGCAACATAGAAAGATCCCCATCTCAAAAAAAAAATGAAAAAAGGAAATACTAAATATTGATTTAATCCCAAATAGTGATATAACTACATTGAAAAGACAGTGAGAAAGTGTGTATATATGTGTATGTTTCACAGGGAGAGATAAATATAAGGGAGATTAAATCCTCGCCTTTCAAAATAGATAGCTACAATCCGAAAGTTTTTTTAAAAATCAAGAAATACTAGTATAACCTTTTTAGAATTAAATACTAAGTGAAAGAAGTGAACATACTTGAAAGTGGTTCCCACTAGAGATCTGGCATCAGGGGTGGGGAGAGATATGTCACAAGACTGCTGTTGCATGTTTGTTTGCTCATTTCTTGTCAAAAAATCTGTAGTACTATCTGATTGTTTAAACTACTGACCCATATTATTAAGCATTCTATTAAGTGGTTATTTGATAAAGACTACATTATATATAGTATGAATAAAAAGAATTTCCTTATCTTACTTAAATAGGTACCTATGACTTGGAATAAAATTTCCAATTAGAGCTTATACATAAATTCAGTAAGTACTTAATCTTAGGTGAGTTTTAAACATTTATATATATATATTTTTTAGAGGTAGAGTCTTGCTCTATCCCCCAGGCTAGAGTGCAGTGGCATGATCATAGCTCATTGTAACCTCAAACTTCTGGGCTCAAGCAATCCTCCTACCTCAGCCTCCCAAGTAGCTGGGACTACAGGCCCATGCCACCATACCTGGGTAATTTTTAATTTAATTTAATTTAATTTTGTAGAGATGAGGTCTCGATATGTTCTCCAGGCTGGTCTTGAACTCCTGGGCTCAAGTGATCCTCCCGCCTCAGCCTGCCAAAATGCTGGGATTACAGGCATGAGCCACTGTGCCTGGCCTCAGGCGATTTAGATGAAAGTGAAGATGGTGTGTTCTAGGAAATGATAATGATGATTTCAAACGTGGTTCTAGCCGGGCGCGGTGGCTCACGCCTGTAATCCTAGCACTCTGGGAGGCTGAGGCGGGCGGATCCTCCTGAGCTCAGGAGTTCGAGACCAGCCTGAGCAAGAGCGAGACCCCGTCTCTACCAAAAATAGAAAGAAATTAATTGGACAGCTAAAAATATATATAGAAAAAAATTAGCCGGGCATGGTGGCACATGCCTGTAGTCCCAGCTACTCGGGAGGCTGAGACAGTAGGATTGCTCGAGCCCAGGA
>RJWJ010029211.1:0-20653 GCA_004363605.1 Indri indri
TCTCATTTTAGCTGATAAACCTAGGGAATTGATTATATTTTCTGCCCATTTCAGCAACAATATTTCATTCCATTGTATACTATTCCTCACAGAATTAGGTTTTACATAATGTGTGATAAAAATTGAGACACCAAAGAACAGGCATGGTTAACCTTTTATGTGTCATAAATCTCTTGGTTAATTCGATGATGCCTATGGATAGCATAGACCCCTTCTAAAAATATTTTAAATTCTAAAGGGAATAAATTTTTTAGAATATAAAGTAAACCAATTATAAGGCAATAAAATTGTCCAAAAATTTTTTTGACATTGTAATATGATGATATATGTGCTTCTGTAGTCACACATTAAGTAAAAACCAATTCCACTAGACTATAAGAGCTGATATTTTCAGATTCTATAATTCTAATATGGTATGAAAATGTCTATTTCAACTGGTTAAAATGTCACAAGAACTACTAATACTAATGTGGTTTGTGGCCTATATTCACAATTGAAGGAAATGTAAATTTCAGTTCAAGGTTACTGAAAATAAAGATGTAAATTCTCCCATCCTTATACATGGACTTCTGCCAAAGGACATTTGGTCATGACTTGAGGGGAAAAAAAAAAAAAAAAACAACCCTGCAAATCACTGTAATAAGGCATGCTATCCATCAGCTTTTGGACCTTATTGCAATTTTCTTATTCATCTCTAGTTGATTCCCTGCCATATTTTCACAGGAGCAATTCCAAACTTTATTACCCATTTCTACCCCACTCTTTTCTCTGTGTGGTTAACTATGCCTCCTACATTACTTAAAGAATGAACGCTACCTGTCATTAGTTTCCTTCCTCTATACCCTAAAAAGTTTTTGAATATTCATCATCTTACCATTTTTCTTACAGATTACAGAAAACCTATACCTGCCATTATTTAGCACTTGGTGAGAGAAAGCCAGGAACATAAAGAAAACAAGAAACCATCATAGCAGTCCCATGGTGAGGTCTCACAAAGAAAGGAAGATGCTATTCAGGATGAAATCAGAGCTCTTGCTTGAAATCCTGGTTCTGAGTATGTGGAGCCTCACAGTCTCTCATGAGAGATAATAAGGGTCTCGCCTCGGTGTGCAACTGTGATGATTCATTTATTTCAAGACAGAAGATGAGAAAGGTGACATGATCCAACTCTGTTAGACACCATACAGGATGAAAAGGACAGGAGCATTTGGATGATATACAGTGGGAAACGTCCGCCTCCCAGCATGCTGCTGCTTTTAGGTGGTGCCACCATATAGCACCGTAAATCCCAGGAGTATGTTTTCCTGTTTGATATTGTCCATGAAGACCATTGTCCCTATGATCAAGAATTGTATTTTTATCTTTCTTATTTTTTTTACAGAGTATTGATTTTATCATAAAAGAGAATGGATTTGCTTTATGACTGTTTTCGCTGAGATATATGTACTACCCAGGCAAAAATCCTAGGGACCTTTGGGGCCTTTCTTCCCCAATATGGAAAAGGAATTGAATGAGATGATCCCATGTTCAGAATTATGATTACCACGTGACCACTTGGGTCCTTGTCACTTTAGTTCTCTGGTTGTAAAGGCAGGGACAATTAAGAAATCCTGACAATTTGTCAAAATTCTTGCCAAAGATTACTTTTTTAAATAAGGTCATTACCTTATTTAATATTAATCGTAGAGAAAACTTGAACCCATTTTCCCATGTGATTTAACTTCTATTCAAAGATCTGTTTCTCGTAAGTGTTTGGGCCTACTGGGGTAGAAAATCTACATGAGGTCTGTACTCTCCTTCTGTAGAAACTTCTTCCTTAAAGTTGCCACCACCTGCTTAGCCGATGGACGCTTGAGGCTTAGCCCCTTGTGAAGCAAGCAACCATTGCTCACTGCTCGAGTTCCACAGTTAAGGAGACTCAGCTATTTTCTATCTTTGCTTCTACTGCTCCTGTCTCCATCCAATAACCTTAGACTAAACTTCTTTTCTCTGCATCTTCCCACCTCTACTAGAGGTGGGAGCTCTACTACCTCCCGAATTGTACTGTCTTTTGTCTCTTAACCACAGGCTGTGGCTTCAACATCCTGTCTTCTTTCAATATGACTCTCAACTCCTGTGCAACTCTGCTACTGTCAGCTGTTGTCTCTGTCTTTGTATCTCCCATTCAAACACTCTCAAGGGAAATGGTGTGTTGAGTTGGTCAATAACACTCAGTTTAGGGAGTGCTTTGCTTGGTAGAACTCCAGGGCCAGGATAGCTCATCATCTTCTGTATAGAACGGTTTCTAGTAAGTTTGCTGATCCAATTATATCAGCTGCTAGTGTGAATGGGGAAAGTGGTACAAAGCATAGCAACCAAAGCAAAGAAGCACCAGCAATGGCTAAAGGGTGAGACAAGTACCAGATATGTAGATTTTTCTATTTTAGGGGACAAAGTCTGCTCATCCTCTCCAAGGCTCACAGTTTTCCATAACCATATTTAAGGAGTTTGTCTCTCCCCAAGCATTTGTTTTCTATTGAAATTAAAAAGATTCATTTTCCAAATTTGTTCCTGACATGGCCCCTTCTGGGGGCTCACATCACTTGTTCTGTTATTTTAACCTCAGTTCTTTCAATGTTGATATTGTGCTATCCTGACAAAAAAAAAAAAAAATATATATATATATATATATATATATATGTATGTATGTATATATATAGGCTTTGGAAAATAATTAGAGTAATTATTAAACTGGCATTTTGTTTTCATTGTTTATTTATTTGTGTTTGCTTTTCATTTCAGAACAATTACTCTTATGTCTCATTGAAGTTTTTATTTAACTCAAAGTATTTAAAATATTTAAACATTTCACTGTGGTGCTGTGCTGCTCTGTGTTTAGAGCACATGAAAAGACTGAAACTTAATAGAACCAGAGACTATCTCTTTCTTAGTCATCATTTTGATCTCCGGTATCTAGTATCATGTCTGATACATGGAAAATGCGCAATAAATATTCCATGAATGAAAATAAACCTAAGCAAAATGAATTAGGATGAAAGGTTGCTGGCAGAAAAGCAACAAAGCCAAATACAAATAACTTGTCTACAGTTTGGGATTATCCATGCCAGCAGGTTATGCTCACTTAGTTACACGTTCTCTATCAGAGATAGACTTGCACATGCACCTACGCAGATATGTGTATGTTTGCATATATTTCGGTGCATATGTCATCAGTCCTTGCATGTACACTTTCCCTATCTCTACTTTCTATGCAAAGTACATTATAGATATATTTGGTGTAAAACAGAAGCATAGTTTCTTAACTAGCTAAAATAAATTCCACCTGTCAGTAAGATAATTATTTTTTAGATACAAATGAGGAAAATTTAATTATGTACAGAGTGTGTGTACATGTATACATATACATGCATATGTCAAAAAAGAAAAAAATTGGAAGTGCTAAAGAAAATGAATATATAATAAGATTGATCAAGGAAAATAAATTACTTTCTTTTTTCTGGAGTTTATGTGTAATACTAGAGCAACATGTTTTCTACTGTGTATAAACATAGGTGGCAGGGAACTGTATCAGTAAAGAAATAGATACAGAGGCAGTGCCTAGAAACTCAATCCCTTCACAGCCAACTGACCTTATGAGTCAGAAGGAAATCAGTCCAGTTACATAAAACATTGGCAGACCATGTAACAACTGAAGTGGCACTAATAGTGAAATACAGCAAATGCTCCAAGTCCTTTTAATATAAAAAAGAGGTCAAGCTTCCAGATGTTTCCACTGATTCATAAATAATTGACTACTCTTCTAGTTACACTACATTGTAATGAAGTTAGTCCATGTAACTAATATTAGTTTGAGTAATATAAAATAGTTCAGCCAATATTTAAGAAAAACCTAAAATCATCTTAAAAATTGCTTATTAATAATGTTCATAACATCCTTTTTATACCAATGTATCTTTCTGGCCAATGTAGTATGCAGATAGCAAAGCTTTTCAAGCAATAAAGTTGTTAAAAAAGTGCAAAATTGCAAGTCATTTTTGATCACAAAGATTATCTTGAACATGCAATTCATGTTGAAAATGTTTATCCTGTTAGCAATACTCATAAAATCCACAAATAATATTTCTCTCCTTCTTTCCCTGAGGCTCACATTTATTCACTGTCTTCCCTTTTTTAATCTAGTTGTTTTCCAAAGGTCTCTGGAGACAATAAGCATTTTTTTTCAATAAGCCACCTGCTGTTGGCTTTTTTAAAATCTGTGCTCCCCTGAACAGTCCTGCCCTAGCATTTATCTGTCACTTCTCTGACCACATCCTTCTCCAGCCAAGCCTTGATTAGCATTTTGGTACTTCCTCCATAAAGATTCAGTAAAGATTGATAGCATGTGCCTGGATGGCTATTTTATATTGAGCGGTCTGGAAAACCCCCATTAAGGTGAAGACATTTAAGGTGATTATTTGTCTGATTAGAAGAAGTCAGGTAAGGAGGAAGAAGCAGAGGGACCTAAGACAACAGTAAATTTGGTCTTCTCAAGGAGCAGATAGAAAACCAGAGTGGCTGAAGGGTACAGGGCAAGTATCGTGGGGAGAAATTCGGACAGGGCATGAGCTAGCCTACCATGAAAGTCAAGGTGAGGCATTTGAAAGGCAGTTTACATATGATGGGAAAGCATGGTAAATTTTATGCAGAGGAATGATGTGAAATAATTCGTATTTAAAAGAACACTTTGACTACTGAGTGGAGAATGGACTGATTAAGTAAGAACAAAAGTAGGAATGAGTATGCAACAGATTGCTGTGGAAATTCAGGTCATAAATGAAGGCTGCTTGGATTAAAAATACATGAAAATAGAGAGAAGAAGATAGATTCAGGAGATACATATATAGTGGTCCCCAACCCTGGGCCGCCAGACTGCGGCCTGTCAGGAACTGGGCTGCACATGACTGCCTGAGTGCTGCCCGGCCCTCCGCTATCCATTGAAAAATTGTATTCCATGAAACTGGTCCCTGGTGCCAAAAAGGTTGGGGACCACTATACATATATATACACACACATATATGAATGATGGAGTCAGCCAGGCTTGCTGATGGACTAAATGTGGGATGGAGGGAAAGAGAGGAACCAAGGATGACAACGTGCAATATTTGGCTTGAGCAACTGAGAAGATGATGATGACGCATTTTTCCAACACAGAAGAAACTGGTGTAATGGCAAGAACAAAGAGTTCAGAGTCAGAACTTAGTCCAGTACCTAGGTCATAATATGCCATTTTGTGTGAGTTCGAGCAAGGCCAATAATTGGTGGAGAACCTAAATTAAAGCAGACTACTAGAATTTTTAAACTGAAGTTCTCTGAAAATTATTTTTCTCATTTTGAAAAAAATGGAGATAATTATTGAGCTGACACTACTGTATTGTTGGAAAGACTGGATGAGATGAGAAATATCAATTATGTTTTAAACTGTGAAATTCATTTGAGAGCTGATTAAACATAATTGGTCAATCACCTTCCCTAAGGTTTCAGGATAACTTGAGCAGCCCAAATGCAGTAGACTTGGCTCTCAACAAGCAGCTAGGTCACCCAACCTTTCTTTTAAATTCAAGCATCAAGCCTGCACCTATTACTGTAATACTCCCGTAGTCCTCACTCTCAGCTGATAACCTTACTTCCTACTTCACTGAAGATATAAACGCAATTAGGAGAGAACTTCCCTTCTCTCTCTCTCTCTCTCTCTCTCTCTCTCTCTCTCTCTCTCTCTCTCTCTCTGCCAAACCTACCAGTTTGACTGCCGTATTGGTTGGGGTTCTCAGAGAAACAGAACCAATAGGATATATGTGTGTAATTTATTGTAAGAAATTGGCTTATGCAATTATAGAGGCTGACAAGTCCAAGATATGCAGTCAGTAATCTGGAGACCCAGGAGAGACAATGGTATAGTTCTAGTCTGAGTCTGAAGGCCTGAAACCAGGAGAAATCATGGTGTAGTTCCAGTCAGAAGGCCTGCACGCTTCAGACCAAGGGATAGCAGGTGTCAGCTTGAGTCCAAATGCAGGAAAAAAGCCCATGTCCATCTGAAAGCAGGCAGGCAGGAGGAAATTCCTTCTTACTCATGGGAGAGTCAGCCTTTTGGTTCTGTTCAGGCCTTCAACAGCTTGGATGGGGTGCACCCACATTGGAGAGGGCAATCTGCTTTCAGTCTATTAATTTAGATGTTAACTTAATCTAGGAACACCCTGATAGACACACCCAGAATGTTTCACCAAATGTCTGGTCACCCTGTGGCCAAGTCGTGCTGACATAAAAAATTAACCATCACAACTTTTCTGTATGTTTCTCATGCCTTTCCTCCTGTTACTACGAATTCACTGCAGGTCCTTCTTTCTAAGGCCACATATTCCACAGACATTCTGGGTCCCATCCCAGTCACCTACCCAAGGTCAGCTCTTCTGTAAATAAACAGCAAATATTTTATGAATCCTCCCCCTCCACAGAGCTGTTTGCCTAGTAGCTACACATGCACTGTTTTGGTGAGAATAGCCAGAATTTTGAGGACAATGAGATCCATGATTTGAGATGACACCAATATTAGGGGAATTAAAATGCTATCAAGTTTTTCTGATTAAACAGGAGGCTCATGGAGGTCAGATCATAAATGTAGTTTAGATCCAAATCTATTTAGAATGCTTCTACTCGGTACCTATTAATAGCGGTTCCACTCTGTGATTATATGTAGTAGTTCCATCCTGTCATTATTTACCTGATTCCTTGAGTATATAATCAGGGTAAATATATTTTGTATCTGGCAGAACTCTCACATTGTCTGTCTGTTCAGTGAAGTAAGGATTATTATGAAGGAAGGGCCAAGCGGGAATTTCTGCAACTGCCCACTGAATCCACTTTGCCTTGGCCACAACAGTAAATTGGAAGCAATAGAGCATCTCAGGAGGAATAGTGCTGCAGAGATTAGTGCCACTATCAAACCCTTACTGGATTCAGGGGAGATATTTCCCATAATCTCATTCAGTTTACCTCCCTGCACCTTAAAAAAACAGATGGAATGTGGCAAATGACAGCAAACTAATGTAAACTTCACCAGGTAGTAGTCTCAATCACAGCTACCACGCTGTGTCCTTACTAGAGCAGATCCACGGCCTCTATCTTTGGTGTGTGGCTATCAATCTTGTGGCAAGTGCTTTCTTCTTTATCCCTGACAAAAGGGGAAAAAAGGCAATTTACATTCGCATAAAAGGCACAGAAGTTCACAATCAGTGTATTACCCCAGACCTATTTTATCTCTTCTGTTTTTTAGTAGACAAATAGTGGTAGGGACAAGATCATCTTGCAATTCTCAGCTGGTCTACTTTATTGATGACATCAAACAAATTAGATCTGGCAAAAAGGAAATGGAAAATGCTCTGGATATCCCAATAATACACTTCTGTGTCAGTAAGGCGAAGGTAACCCCAAACAGGTCCACAGACTTACCACATCAAAGGAGATTTTAGGATCTAGTGTCTGGTGGCTTGTTGGTATCTCCCCTCTAAAGCAAAAGTCAACTTGTCCCACTTTGCCTCCTTGTCTTCTACTATTCCTACTAGTAAGAGAGAGATACAGTGCTTGATGGACAGCTATGGCTTTGGGAAAGAAACATATAATACAATATTGGAAGGCATGTCATGGCCTTAATTTAAAGAGCTAAACCAGTAGATGATTAACACAAGATTCTGGGGTCCTTGTCAGAATATTGAATCCCAAGTGATGGGTTAATACTCTAGTGTCAGTAAATTCTCCATAATCTAGCTTTATATTCTGTATTCTCCTGGAGAACACATTCATTTCCATTCCTACATGTGTCCCCCCGTCCCTGCTGGTACGTATTAGCCAGATCCTGGACTTCCTTATGCAAACAGGTCATTTTCTTCCTGAGAAATGGTTGTACTTCTCAAGGTGGCTGTGCTGAGAGATCTGACCCTCATTCTTGGTTTGAAGACAATGAGCGTTGATGGGGGCAAATCCTTCTTAGAACAAGCATCATCTTGCAAGGCATCTGCCTTGGGAGAGGTTATTGCATGGTTTCCAGGGGACAGCAGCCTGCTTCTTCAAGAAAGCAAGTGGAAATGGGTTGCTTCTGCCAGCTCAGAGGGTTCCTGGGAATCCAGGGATTCAAGAATCTCAGTCTTGCCTATCAAATGGTCTCACAGAAGGTCTTAGAGCCCTTATCTTTTTCTAATAGAGACATGATTTTGGTATTGGGGGCCTGTTAAGGCTGTATATTCAATGCAGTTTGCTCTATGGCCACAGAACAAGAGAATTTCTTTACAAGCTGCAATAGAGGCCCTTAGGCTTCAACAAGTATTTGGTTTTCTTTAGCCTATCACTCTTTTATATCAAAGATTCCAGGGCTCTTAATGACAGCCAGGGCACTTTGCAATTCTTGCAATTATCTTTACCCCATACCATTAAAGAGCAACTGTAAAACCCAGCACCTCACTTTCTAGCTGAACCTTATCATATTTTACTGCAGATTGAATCTTTAGTAACTGTGATGCCAATGTATGTATACCATCACCAAATACCACCATTAAATGAATCCATATTCCCAATGGGCCCAGAATATTTATCTTCAAGGGCCATCTCTGATGCCAGTTTTGATCTGGGTTCCACAGGGAACAGAGCCCAAAGCCTTGAACTTTTATTAAAGAGTTCAATGCCAAGGAGAAGTGAGGAAAATGAGAAGTAAGGCAGAAAAAAAGCTGTACTAGTAAAAGGATGTATTATTTAGCTGGCCACTGAATCGTATTAAATGCAATGACTGATTGATTTCAATGGGATCCTTCTTCCAAGAGGCCATATAAACAACCGCTGTTCATTATGGTCCATGTTCAGGAAAATGGAGAAAATGTATCCCACAGGTTACTACACAGACCTCCTGTCTCCCACTGATTCAACCAACAGGGTTTAACTCTCACACATCGAGCTCATGCATGTGTGGACACGCAGGGTGTACTAAAATGTCCCATGCTTTAGTGTGAACCAAGAAGCTACAAGGATAAGGCTGGAGGCATGCAGCTCAGATACACAATATGACAATCTCAGTTTGGACCGTTGTGAAGTTGGTTGGAGCTCATGCAGAGCTGGGTACAGAAGAGTCTATGAAGATATGAAAGGATATATACACATAAGGTCCTGGCAAAAAACACAATTATGGACTGGAGAACATATTGGGGGTAAGAATGAAACTACTCAGTACAATTTGGACATTCTTATTTGTGTAGATCTAGCCAATAGATACACATACATGCATACATATATACATATGCAGATACATAGATATATAGATGCATAGATCTACCCTACTATTTTTATTTGGTTTCCAATTTGCATATTAGCATTACAATATAAATAAAAATGATTTCTCTCCATATGTATGAATGTCTTCATAGTGGTAAAAATTTTTCTATTTTAAAATAAATTTAAATCTGCTTAACAAGAAGAAAACTAAAGAAAAATAAAGCTTATGTTTTGCTGTGTATGGTTATCCACGTGTATGCACACACATACACACACACACACACACAAAGGCAGGTAACTACTATCATCATTAAGAATTTTTTTTAAATATAATTTAAAAAATACATATGGTGTGAGCCATTTATATTTTTATATAGACCTCATCCTGTATATCTTGGGTGCACTGACTATAGAATAAAATAAAGTACTTCTTTACTTAAATTTTTAATTGCAAGAAACATCCAAAAATATACAGATACAGAGGTATTCAGCTAAATACACTTAGAGATGTTTGTGTGTATGTGTGTACCTGCACACATATGTGTGTATATTTCTTTGACTGACCTTAGTTATTCTCCCACCTCCATACTTCAAACAGCTGTAACAATGGAGACCTGCATCAGGTCTGATAATCTACATCTATACTTATAAATACCATTGTTAATAGTATCTATACATAAAGGTAATTATTGATTCTTGCATAAACAAAAATAGATGGTGTAAGTGCTATGCATAAATGTGAATTAATACTTTACAAAGCATAATTTATGTTAAAAAGTATATGTTTTGTTGTATGTGTATGTGTGTTGGATTTGTGTTGTATTGAATAGTAAAATATTGTCTTTGATTGTTACAAATAAATATATCAAGAAAGAATAGATGATGTGTATGTGGGAAAAACTGAAAAAGTAGACTACTGAATGGTCACGAATTATTCAGAAAAAAGTGTCAAAAGCTCAAAAGGAGACATTTATATCTTTAGCCCACATGACTGTGTGTGAATACATACCTATGTAAGTAGGAACACTGAACTTATTCTTGAACGGTCACAATTCTGTACAATATCATATTATTCATGTATTTATAAATAACTACAAATAGAATTCTGATTAAATATTCCACATGAAAGGTCGGAGATTCAAGCCTGTCTTTGGCTCCAGATGATGTTGCGTTCTCTTTTTCTGGGGTATTACCTTTTGGTTTGTGTGGTGGCTTGGCACATTGTAAGTGTGACCATTTCCCATAATATATATCTATGTTATGGGAACCTACAATTTCCTCACAGTTCTATATTTTTAGATAAATTAGAGTCCACAAAATTCTTCTTTGAAGGGAAATATGAAAACTGCTGCAACAAGTTTAAGCAAAAGCTGAGTTTATTGCAACCAAGAAAATCAGAGCCAAACATCTAATTACTGGTGCTGACCAGTTATTAATTAACCAGTGATGATAGTTTTCAGAAAGAGCCTATTCCTGTCAATAAGCTCAACAACATTTATAATTTTTTATTATGCCCAAATTTCTTACCCACTGGCATTAACTCTAGAGATCTTACTCTTTCAACTGGGTGTGCCACAAAGCCTGCTGCTAAATTACTGCATGATATAGTTGGGCACCAGCAATAATTCGTATCATTAGAAACCAGGATGAAAGGGCACATAATTTAAAATAGGATCACTTGAGATTTCTTTTCTTTTTTCTTTTCTTTCTTTCATTTTTGTAACATTCCATAACCCAGAATTACAGAGTAACAATTATATCTATGTGATTTCTCTCCATTTTTCCTGTATACCACCCTTCACACCAAGCCCTGCAGCATACTCTTGAGTTAATTTTTACAAGGTGATTTCTAATTTTTTTTAATGGAGGGGTTTAAGTGAAGGAAATAATAGGGAAGCACAATCACAATATATATTGTGATCTTACTTTGATCATCTGACCTTCTCACCACCGAATCCTTCTGACTCCATGCACAGATTATAATTCAATGGTTTATCATCACTCACTATTAAATACATAATCTGCAAACCATACTGTCATAGACACTGCAGCACTGCCCATTCCCTGTGGTTCCTCTTCTAAAAAAAATTCTAACTCCTACTATGGGTAGTTCGATAATCTTTTCTATACAGGTTGTATTTATTTTTTTTCAGCAACATTTTTTTAGGGGAAAAAAATTCAGTGATTAGCAGAAGAACCAGAAGTAGTACAAAAAAAAGCCCAACCACTCTTAAGTAACAGATATTCGATATCTTGTGCAACTTTTCTACTCCGTGTTTTTTCATTATTTCTAGTATTTATTATTTCTTGTGATCTGGCTGAAATTTTTGCCCCCAGCCCTCCTACAAGGGATGACCCTCCTTCTATATAAGATCCCACGTTATGAATCAAACTTAGACCCTCTTCTGCTTTCCTATAGTTTCTTCAGCTTTGGAATGTGATGGTGGTTAAGTTTTATTCTTTCCTATTAGAGTTTAACATTTTTCTTCCCTACTTATGTACATGTTTTTAAAGCATTTGTATTTATTTAATCTTAATTCAAGGAGAAACCTTACTAAGAGAACAAGCGTCCATTCCCTACTACCGAATGACGGAAAGAATGAAGACAACATGACTTCATGAAAGATTGAAAGAGCTCTTACTGTGGACTAGGCACTGAATTAGGCATCTTCGCACATACAGTATCTCATTAAATCCTACCACCACAATACAGGAGCAGAAATTGTTACACATCTGTGGTACAGAGAGGTTGGTACTTTTCCCAGGATCAGAGTAATAAATGAGTAAAATGAAGATTTCAGCCTGTCTTCCAATTAAATCCTATGCTTTTAAATTAACAACTGGGCTTCCTAATGCTCAAAGTGATACTAAGCAGATAATGCATGTTAATTACATTCTAAAGACTTTCATGGAGTCTGTATCCAAAGTTTCTCCTACCAACAGGAACCTCGTAATGCCATGGTTTCTTGTCTACAAGATTTAAAGCAATAGCAATTTTGTCACCACACTTTTAGTTACTTCACTCCCACATTAGCATTATCAGAGTACCCTTATGAGCAAATCTGGCTCCATAAAAATGACATTGTAGTTACACTTGCTTGGTTGTTGAACAGCAGTTACAGTGTAATTAGTGCCACTTAATGGAAAGCGTTACTGAAGTGCATATCGTTATTAATCAAACTCCAATATAAAGCTGGCTACAGTAATAATGAGTGCAATTATAGGCTGATGAACTGTTAAACTTGAAAACTGACCCTAACCAAATTCTCATTCTTCAGAAAGTAATAAAACTCAAAGGGCTGAAAATCACTTTATTTCTCTGGGCTCTCTTGCCACAAAAACAACCTAGGAGATAATTTCTCATGCTCTGTGTTTTATAATTTCATGCACACTGAAGCTTTTAAAGTGGTGTGAGGATTGGAAAATGTGACCCTAAGGATAGGGTCAACTCTAATCTGAACCTGACAAGATTTGATCCAGCCCAGACTCATTACTACCAGACAATGTGGAATTTTATCCGACTACTTTGCAGAGTTTCACACACACCAAAATTAAACATAAAAAATGTCCACTGAGCCTGAATTAGCCAGCAGGCAAACTCAGGTTCATGATAAAATACTTGTTCCTCTAAAAGTATTTAACAAAATCCCCACAGGATTATGTAAAATGAGAGTCTGGTCCCTAGTTGGGCTTCTCTAAATCTTGCAATGGCTATTTGACAAACCTTTAACGGCATCTGCATTTCTTAGTATTAGAAGCCATGTTTAGAGTTTATATAATACTTGACATGTTTAAAGCATGGTTTATTACCTTGCCTTATTTCAGCTCTACAAATCTTTCTACTTATACTGCTTTATAAACGGAAGAGCCTTGCTTTTCCCCAGTAATGATTAGAATGTCTTCCCACTCTTAAGACTTCCTAAACATGTTTTGCAAGTGCATGAGCTAGCTATCTCATGTCATCTGATCATTGAAGAGGAAGTTCCTGCTCTGTTCCAGGGGCTTGCTTTTTACATATGCTGAAAATTTTATCAAGTTAATATATACCCATAAAGAGAGTTGAAACAAATTTGCTAAATTAAGCACCTTGCTCCAGCTATGTGTACCCTGACAGATGTGAAATGACTTTGAAACATATGAAAAATGCAGAAGGGGAAAGTAGAAAAAGAAAAGAGAATTAAAGCCTAAAAACAATTGCATAATCTTTTGAGAATAGTGAAGAAAACAAGCCTAAAATGAAAGCAGAAGGGTAGAAAAGGAGGCTTGAGAGTTCTGTTATTGTTACTCCCACTAATAGCTAAAGAATTAAACCAAACTCTTAAATACGCACTCATACAGTCTTCTGTGATTTGGCACTCAAGTTCCAGTCCTTTTCCCCATATCAATGCAGGCGCATATTATTAGATTGATAAATATGCCTTATGTTGTGCTTTTCTTGCCTCATTATCACACATTATTATAAATGACTTTTCGGCAGCATTCCTGAATTGGCTGCACACCTGTGACCTTGAAGGTTCTGCAAGGGAAAGGAAGAATGGTAGGGGAGAAAGGAGCAGAACTTCCAGGGAGAGAATTCAGCTCAATTTCCCTGATTCAGTCTCCTTTAACAACTCTCACTATGCCTAAGCATAATCAATAATTCCAAATGCATTCACCGATAATTTTCTCTATCTAGTAGGCCCAAATGGGCACCATTTCCTCACTGGATCAAGAAATAGATGAAAAGCCTTCTAAAGATAAAAATGTTAGCTAAATTACCACTATCACTATGTAGTTATTTTTCTGTCATGTTTCAAAATGTTTTCCACTTTGTATACTGAGTCACTTTGACTCTTGACTCTAAAGTTATTCCTGGACAGAAACCTTCTATTTTTTAAGATACATTCATTTCATATATATGTGTACATATACATGATGCACTTAGAATAGATTTTAAAAACAGGAAGAGCTATTACCTTTTTCTATTTGCTGTTTCAGCCTTCAAAAGGCTCCGAAAATTATCCATATGTTATTATCAAATCTTAAACAGTTCAAATGGTACTACTTTCAAATTGTGTATATACTATTTTTATACATTTAATATGTGTGAGATTATAATTATTTAATACAATTTTAATAGCGTTTAAAAATTTGAATTTTTAAAATTTCTACTAAATGTATTGTAATAAATGTTTAATTCCAAGGGGGGGGGGGACCTGAGGCCTTAAGACCACAGGTGGCATCGTAAGTCCTTAAGTGCAGCCTTTTGAAGGAATCCAAATATTACAGAGCAAATTCTTTTATTTTCCTTAATACATTTTTTTATATTTTTATTTTATTTTTTAAATACCAAAGAATAAGTTTCAAGAAAATAATCTTCCCAGATTGACTGGCACAAGTAGAACATTAATAAACCGTAAGGGCTAAATCGATGCCTGCTACACTCATAATTTAGTTCTACCCTCCCCTGCCTGACTGGCACCACTACTGCACGAGGCTGGTTGGCAGGAGTTTATGGGGGTTTGCAACAGTCTGTTATCAGCTTCTGACAACGATGCACTGGGTTTCTGTTTGAAGTGGAATTTGTGAATAATTGTACAGCTTGACAGTATTTTTTAATTTCGTCTGCTAACAGCCAATCACGTCAAAGACCGAGAGTATGCTGAAGGAAAAAAACATTTTTTAATGAGTATTGAAAATTGCAGTATTATCTTGTTTCTGCTAAAGATAAGATGATTTGCTTGCTTTGTGAGATTGCAATATCAACATTAAAGAAATCCAATACTCATCAGCATTATAACACTCATAAGGACTACAAATACTTTAAATTAGAGGGAGAGGAACAAAAGGTTGCATTGCAGAAATTAAAAGGTGAAAAGCAAAAGCAAAGACAATTCTTTCAGGCAGCAATAAGACCTAGAAATAATGCCACCGAAGTAACTTATAAAGTAGCCTATATACTCAGGGAAAAAGGGAAGCCAGTAAGTGATGTAGAAATTGTGAAAGAATGCATTGTCGAAGTTGTAGGATGCTTAGACCCCCATAACGTTTCAAAGTACAAACAACTGCCTCTTTTAAGGGGAACCAAAACTGATCAGTAGCAAGAATTAGTCTTCAACTCAACAGAACAACTTCATGCAATACTTCAAAAGGAAAATATATATTATTCAATCCCTTTGGGTGAATCAAATGATACTACTGACTCAGCACAGGTTTTAAACTTTATTCAAGTCATAACAGAAGATTTTCTTTGCTGCAAAGAGTTACTCGTTTTGGGCACTCTTGCAGACAGAACATGGGAAATAGATATCTTCAACAACTTTCAAGATAAATGTCATGAATTTGGACTGAATTTGGAAAATTTAGTGAATATGTATACGACAGGGCACCTTCCATGACAGAAAAACATGGAAGGTTTATAGCACACATAAAAAAAGGATTAGCAGATCAAGATGCTCTCATTTTTTTTTCATTGTATCTTGCATGAGCAAAATCTCTGTGCTAAAGCTATTTAAGTGACACTTTGCAATAAGCGATAAGTATTGTTAACTATATTTGTGCAAATGCAACATGGCATCATCAGTCTTTTAACATGCTAAGGTTGAATAATGAGGTACTCAGCGTGGATTTGCTGTATTATTCTAAAGTGTATTGGCTACCACAGGGACAGATGTTAGCCAAAATTTTATCTCTGCGAGAACAGATAAATTTTATGAAGAACAGAATCAGCACTGTGAATTATTGAAAGAAGATTTCTGTGAGAATGCAGCATTTCTGTGTGATATGTTAAATCAAAATGAATGTTTCTTTGTAATGTAAAATTAAATCTATATATGATATGTGGCAAAAAAATCCAAGCATTTTGAAAAAAGCTATCTTTTTTCAAAACACTTTTTTTCTTCAAAAGGAAATTTTGGATGAACATTTTCTCCAGTTAGCAAAGGTCATTGAGCAGGATAATATATGTGAATCATTTGAAGAATACACAGCTGTTATGGACACATTAATTGGAGAATACAATGAAAGGTTCACTTACTTTAAGAATCATGACATCACACTCAAATTAGCATTTCAGCCTCACCTAGTCGATATCACCAAGGCACCGAAAGAACTACAGATGGAACTGATTGAGCTCTCAGTAGATGACATAGTAATGTCTTTGTTTCATGCTAAGAAAGATCCAGTTGAAATATGGAAAAATGCAGTAGAATACCCATGCCTTCAGCAACATGGCTGAAAAATGCTTTCTTGCTTTTCAACCACTTATTACTATGAATCTACATTCTCCTACCTAACCCAAATCAAGATGCCCTTAAGGTCACAAATGACTAATAGCCATCTAGAGGATCAACTGAAACTGTGGACCGCCATGCTGCAACCAAACCTTCAAATGCTTTCCAACAAAAAGCAGACAAAACAAAGTCATTAAAAGGTTAGTTAACTTTAAAAATAACACACAGTTTTCATTTTTTGAAATTATTAAGTTCATAGTAGTTAGACTTTTACAAAAATAATGTACATATTTAAATATATCTCATTGAAGTTTCTTGAATGTGGCCTTACTTGATTACAGCTAAATTAAAGTGGTCTTCCAATATAGAAAGGTTTCCCACCCCTGTTTCATGAGAAAGGATTAAGCCATCTGTGAAGGCCATCAGAAATCCCTGTTTTTGCTTTTGAACACTAGAAGGTCCTCAAAGTACTCAAGGAAAGATACATCTAACTAGGGTTTTCTTTATCTGAAGTGACACATTTAAATAAATACATTTTGATAATGGTGAAAGCACCTTCAAATATGTAGTTAATATTTTTTATTGTCCCCTGAGCAACACATACTTGTGCTTAATTTCCCCAAAATACTGTTAACTGAATGAAGTAATCTATCTCTCAGCATAACGAAGCTGTGACAGATTACTCAGAAAAATCAAGTTGCCTAGGATAAAAAATAAAGCCAAAAGCCAAGGTTCCATTGATATGGTTGTGCTTAAGGATTCAGATCAGTGGTGATTATTAATCTAATACAACAACCTTGCCTTTTACATATTTAACTCCTTGTTTTCCCAATATTTCCATGCAGTTTAATTAGCCATTCTGGAGTCCTAAGTCTGAAGCTTGTCGAGTGAGCCCAAGATAAACAAATTTTATACCACTTTCTTAAAAGTACATATAAAAATGGGAGGAAAGTGGTAGAAAGGTATCAAAGAGAAAGTGACAATATAATATTCACCAAATTCTAAGTAGCCCAAAAAGCACTGTAGATACTAAGAGAAAATAAATAGATCCTTGTACTGCATTACATGAAGTCAATCCAAGACAGCTCATTCATTTTCCTTCCCGCAGAGGGTGTCTCTCTCCTTTACTAAGACTGATAAGAAAGGAAGATGTGAACTGAGCTCATTCCTTTTCTTACTGCATTAAGAACTCAGCACATATTATTCAGATAAAATAGAAAGTATGCTGAAAGATTCATATGTATGCTAAAAGCATTAACCATTTCACTTACTTTCGCAACTAAAAAAGGTGCATATATGTGTGTATGTAGATGTCTATGCATGTGTTTATGTTACATTGACCTTTCCATATGTCAACGTTTATCAGATTTACTGCAATAAATCATATCATACTCTACTGCAGGGCAAAGATGTGATTCTGTATCAGGAGTTTGAGAAGCTACATCTCAGAAACTCTTTGAAATGTGGGCCTTGCGAAAAATCATGGCTCAAAAAAATATAATGACTCAAGACAGGGCCTTTATAATGGTCCCTATTAAGGATTCCAATTCTATAAATACTCTTTCCCTTTCTTCAGGTAGAAAGAAGGGCTACTTGCAGATCAAATTAGAGTTCACTATAATTCCTAGTAGACCCTTATCTGAACTGTTAGAACTAGAAGGTATTTCAAAAATCATGCAATCCAACTTTTTTATTGGTACAAAAGGAAATGCTGAGAAAGAGAGGTTACAAGCAGTGGCCTAAGTCTACTCCAGCTTATTGCTATAGTAAAGGCTGGAAACAATGTCTTCTGGTGGCTGGTTCAGAGTATTTTCTACCATTTCAAAAAATTATTATTTCTTTATTATTATGTTCTTTGACCTAAAAGGGTTCTTTGTGGGATCCTGTTAAACAATAAATTTCTTTATTATAGTTAAAACTCAGTTAATATATACATATTCTATGCTTGCAAGAGCAATGTGATTTAGGCAGTGTGGCAAAAAAGGCAGTAGTTTTGGAATTGGAAGCATTAAGATTTTACCTAGACTTCGCCAGTAAATAACTTGACTTGATCTTCCTTGTGCTTGGCCTCAGTTTCCTCAGACGCAAAATTAAGGATCTATGTTAGATTACATTCATATGCATTCCAGTTTGCTTTATGTCATTACCTAAACTTTTAAAAGTCACAATTTATTAAAGATAAAACTCTAACTAAAACTAAAAGTAGCTCAATCAAAATGCAAAAGTATGGTTGTGAAACTTAGATTGAGAATTTTTATATAATGATCATAATTATTTTAATAATTAATCTGGTATTTGTGTGCTTTTAGTCAAACATAATTTTTAGAAAAGTAAAATTAATCTTTCCTAAGAATTTTGATGATGTTTCAATGAATCATGGGGACTTTTCCTTTATAAAATATCTGTGGACATTCAGGAAAAAGATTGCCCTTAAATTTTCAGTCTTTGCACCTTTGAAATAATGTAAACAGTGAACTATAGCAAAAATACACTCATATAAATAAAGCCACAGTGTAAAAATCCCAATTCTAGAAATGTCCTGCTTATCTACTTAAAATATTTGAGATTGTTTGCAGTTTAAGCCTGAGCTCATTAAGCTTACACTATCACCTAAATTTTCTATTCACATGAAATATTTATTTTCAAATGTTTTTAGGGGAATTTTATCTTTATTTGTATTTTTTTGGTTATTAATAAAGACATTTCATGTAAGATTTTATACAAATCAGATTCCTGTTTCATTTAGCTTATATAAAATAATCTTTTCTACTTGTCTAATTAAAAATATAAGCCACAAGTATTACTTCATTTTGGGGGGCCTCAAAATAATTGACTGAGATAATTATAAAAAATCTCCCTGACAGTTAATGTTGTAGGTTGCCTTTGATCAATGTGAGCCCCGTTGACTTTAAATCATTTGTTCTTTAGCTATGTTTCAAAATTTCATTGTCTGATAAATTCAGGAAGTTGTTGCCATTTGATATAAATCACATTTTCTTGCACTGTGCTTTTAAAACTTTATTACAAGACCAGCTAAGAATATTTTGTCCATGTTTACTTTTATAGGTTTAAATTTTGGAAAATTTATTTTAGTTTTGCTATGTAAAATTGAATTATACCACTGAATATACTCTTTCAAACTAAGCCAGCAGTCCATGTTCACAGAAATTCTAATGCGCACACGCAGTAAAATCACTGCTCTGTAACTTAGTTTTCCTAAAATGTAAAGAAATACAAACTTCTTTACATTTTCTTCCATCATGTGAAAGCCAGTCTGCGTCAGGGGAAATTTCTTGTTAAAAGTCCTTTCTATTCTTAATCAGACAGTGCCTCTGTGCTTTAAATGCATTGCATTATAGCATTTAGTGCTCAGACAGGAAGAGTCCCATCTCATTGATTTGAGTCACCTGGGTAAATGTGATTCAGTTCCATTTATGTCAGTGCACCTAAATCTTAATATGCAACACCTCCATTGTCTGTTCTTTGAATTAGTCTGTTAATCATGCCCACATGTATCAACCAAAATGGTGAAGTTCAAAATTTAAGAATAAATGATTATTTTTATTTTTCATGAAAAAATATTATCATGATTGTTTGTATTTCTTTACACTTATTTACAAAAACATTTCAAAAGAAAAATATAAAATATGCAATATAAATAAATAAAAGTATCTAGAAAATTTTGTTTATTCTCTTTTTCCCATGTAATCATATTAATATGGGTAAAATTTCAAGCAATGCTCTCTGCCTAGCATTTTTATCAGTTGCTAATCACTAGTATTCAGTAAGTACCTACTATGCTTCCAGTACAGTGATTAGGGCTGATAATTAATGGCTAAATAAAAGACCAATCTTCCTTTTAATAGATTATGCAAATTATACTTGTTTTGCAAAATGGAGATTATAATCACTTTTATTAATATTTACTCCAAATTAGATTGTTTCAGACCAGTTAAACTCACAGAAAAAGGCTTTTCACACAAAGCAATCAGAAACCAAGATGACAGAAAGACGGAAACTTACTTATCAATAGATAGAAAGTCGTTATTAATTTTATACCAAATAAATATTACATTGATTTATTAGATAAAATAATTCTGTAATGGGAAGAAAACACTGTGCTTGAAAGAAACCAAAACTGGAGAAAACCAATG